>ML367119.1:0-45534 GCA_005239505.1 Nicotiana paniculata | reverse complement strand
TAATGCGCATAAAATGTAAGGTATATCACATGTTAAACTATGCAATTTAGTCTCGTATCATGTTTAGACCGGAATGGTCGATTATTGTTGTCTCTATCTGTGATTATTTCTTTCATGTACTCAGTCCTATTATAGTGTATGTTTCATGCCTCAGTCTCGTGAGTTGCTATTTTATTCTATATTATCATTGTTTTGAGTTGATTTTCATATGTTAGAGCATTGTGAGTGAGACTGGAAGGTACTGACTGAGTGGGGCTTGGAGCTTGGTTTTGAGACAGTTATGAGGTCGGACTGCACACCGCAGAAATCCTGAAATCATCCCTTCGTTGGTTTGGTATAGCGCTTGGGTTGGAAGGAGCCCCTATGGAGTCTATACACCCCTAGTGATCGCAAAGATATTCAGGAGATGGATTTCTCCGTGGTTATTATGCTCCGGAGATGGATTTCTCCGTGGTTATTATGTTCCGGAGATGGATTTCTCCGTGGGTGCTTCATCGGCCTTTTGTTCCCTCAGTACTTAGTGACTGTGTCACTCGTGTTTATGTAGTATCCGGGATGGACTTCCCTGGTCCTGAAGGCCGTATTCTAGTACTGAGTGGACCACCTTATGAGAGCTTGAGAAATGAGTACACATCATTCATGGTTCTATATGCATTCATGCTAGTATGCAGAGTTACAGACATATCTTGATGCATCGTGTTAATTTCCTGATATATTACCGCCATGTCTTATATTCTGTTGTTTGAATTGTCGGAGATTTAGCCCGTCACTACCTCTCAGCCCGTAGTTTGGTTCGTTACTACTGAGTTGGTGTACTCACGTTACTCCCTGCACCTTGTGTGCAGATCCAGGTACAGAGGACTTTAGCTCGGGTCAGGGAGCACATCAGTTTCATCAGAGTTGACGAGGTAGCAGCTGGCGATCGTGATCTCCTCTTCTCTTTCCTTTCTACCTGTCGTAATTATTTTCAGACTATGTTAGTCATTTCTTTTGATTGTATTAAGTATTAGCAGCTCATGCTGTGTGACACTGGATCCGGGGTTAGTAGGATTTGGTCTTTTTGATTTCATAAACTGGTTTTCCCAAAAATATTGGATTTATTATTATTATTATTATTATTATTATTATTATTATTATTATTATTATCATTATTATTATTGATTTCAGAATTTGTTAAAAGGGGCATTTTATGGGAAATTGTATTTAGTTAGATAAAATGGGTGGCTTGCCTGGTTCCACGACAGGCGCCATCACGACTCCGGAAATGGGTCGTGACACTCGGTTGTTGGGTACATACTTAGTGCAGGATGCCTTGGATAAGGTTAAGATCATACAGGATAGACTTCGTACAACTCAGTCCAGGTAGAAGAGTTATGCCGACCGCCGAGTTCGTGATGTAACATTCATGGTCGGAGAGCGGGTTTTGCTTCGGTTGTCGCCCATGAAGGGCGTGATGAGGTTTGGGAAGAAGGGAAAGCTAAGCCCTAGGTTCATTGGTCCGTTTGAGATTCTTGATAGAGAGGGAGAGGTGGCTTACAGACTTGCATTGCCACCGAATTTATCAGTTGTGCATCTAGTGTTTCATTTATCTATGCTTCGGAAGTACCACCGTGATCCAGCCCATGTGTTAGACTTCAGCAGTGTCCAGTTGGACAAGGATTTGACCTATAAGGAGGAGCCAGTAGCTATTCTAGACCGGCAGGTCCGTCAGTTGAGACCGAAGAGTTATCCTTCGGTTCGTGTTCAGTGGAGAGGTCAGCCTGCTGAGGAAGCTACCTGGGAGTCCGAGTACGATATGCGGAGCCGATATCCCCACATTTTCCCTAATTCAGGTACTTTTCTATGTCCGTTCGAGGACGATCGGTTGTTTTAGAGGTAGAGAATGTGATGACCCAAAAAGTCATCTCTCATTTTATAAGTCAAAACTGTGTTTCGAGGCCTTGAAAATCTCCTTTTATCTCACCTCGTTTTACGTGCACATTCATGGCGTACATCCGGGAAGCTTTTATGTGAAAAATTGAGGAAAATGCTAATTTTGCCTTTAAAATTAAATTTAAGTTGACTTCGGTCAACATTCTGGGTAAACGGACCCGGACCCGTGATTTGACGGTATCGGAGGGTCCGTAGGAAAATATGGGACTAGGGAGTGTGCCCGGAATTGAATTCCGAGCTCCCAAGCCCGAGAAATGAATTTTTGAAAAAAATTGTTTTACTGAAATTATAAGAATCTTTGGAAATTTGATTATATTTGAAATTGATGGTATCGGACCCGTATTTTGGTTCCGTAGCCCGGTACAGGTTTAATATAGTATTTGAGTGAGGCCTGTAAAATTTGGTAAGAAACGGAGGTCATTTGACGTGATTCAGACCCGTAGTTGTAAAATTTAAAACCTTGAAAGTTTTGAGATTTTTCTTTGAATTCTATGCTAAATTCGTTGTTTAAGGTGTTATTTTGGCGATTTGATCGCACCAGTAAGTCCGTAGGATATTTTTTTAAGGTTATGTGCATGTTTGGTTGGGAGCCCCAAGGGCTCGGATGAGTTTATGGGTGTTTAGACTTAGGAAATCATTGCTGGTGCACCAGTTCTGGTGCGCCCGCACCTGCGAGCCTAGGGCCGCAGGTGTGAGTTCGCAGGAGCGGACCTTCAGCCACAGGTGCGGTCCAGCCTAGCCTGTCCTCTTTCCGCAGGTGCGACAGGTTTCCGCAGAAGCTGATAAACCTCTGCAGGTGCGGCCCTCAGTGGCCTTGCTCATTTCCGCAGGTGCGACCCTTTTTCTGCACCTGCGTAAGTGCAGGTGCGACCCAAGCACCGCAGGTGCGAAGGTCGGGCAGTGAGTGTTTTTAAATTAGAACTTCAGCCGTTTCTTCTTCAACTTTTCACAAAATAGAAGACCACTCTCAAGAGATTTTCTTCCCAAATCATAGGAGTGTCCACTAACTAATTTCCTTCAACTTTCTAATATTTTTCATCAATTATCACCAAGAATCTTAGGGTTTTAAGGATATAAAATTGGGGATTTGGGTAGAGTTAGGGCTTTTTGAATAATTGGAATTTAGACCTCGTTTTGAGGTCGGATTCCGAAACTAATTACATATTCGGGCTCGTGGGTGAATGGGTGATCGGGTTTTGGTCCGAAGCTCGTGTTTTGACCAAGCGGGCCTGGGGTCGATTTTTGAATTTTTAGGAAGAATGATAGAAGATTCATAATTAAGCATTGGGGTTGAATTATTTAACATTTATTGATATTATTAAGCTAATTGTGTCTAGATACAATTGAATTGGAGGCGAATTCTAAGGGGAAAGCGTTAATTGAGGCTTGACTCGGTCGTGGATTTCGAGGTAAGTGTTTGGCTTAACCTTAGCTTGAGGAAATATGTGTTGTGTCCTAATTGCTATGTGTCAGTATCATGTTCAACGCATAGGTGAGGTGACGAGTACCTATACGTTGGTGTCAAGCATGCCCATGAGTCGAATATTGTGATATATTTGGTTTTTCGTTAAGTAATACTTGAGTTTCACTTTATAGCTATCCATGTTGGTGGAAATTCCTGGATATTGAATAGTGTTGAGTATTGGTTTCAGTTGAAGATTTCTATGTGAAGTTATGTACTAAGTGAGATTGATTATAGCTATTTCCCTTGCCGGGATGGTATTGATTCCACTGTTGGCTCCCTTGTCGGGATGTTATGGTTTTATTTTTGTTTACTCTGTTAATTTCCTTGTTGGATTGCTATCATTTGATGTGTTTGTGTGAGGAAGAGCTTAATAGCACGAAGGGTGATGCCGTGCGTGAGATTGTGAGTGAATGTTAATGCACGAAGGGTGATGCCGTGCCGATATTGTGATTGTAAAAGCACGAAGGGTGATGTCGTGCCATGATATGAGTGATAACGCATGGAGGATAATGCCGTGCCATGATTATGTGAGGTAAAAGCACGAAGGGTGATGTCGTTCTGAATATATTGATTCTGATGGTGAGGACGAGAGTAAAAGCATGAAGGGTGATGTCGTGCACTTGCTTTTGTGTTACTATTTCCGTTGCTTAAATTGATATCTAATTTGTGCTTTATCTCGTTATTTCCATTATTTGATATTTCCTCCCCTCAGCATGTTCCCGTTTACTTTATGCTTAGCTGCTTATTTCTCGTTGTTATTATTTTCTCCGTATACTGTTAAATTGCACAGGTTGATTTGGTTGTCGTGTCCTAGCCTCGTCACTACTTCGCCGAGGTTAGGCTCGGCACTTACTCAGTACATGGGGTCGGTTGTACTGATGCTACACTCTACACATTTTTTTGTGTGCAGATCCTGGTACATGACCCTACGGACCCTAGAGTGAGGAGGCTGCCTTTAGTCCATTTGGAGATTCCAAGGTAGTCCTGCAGGCGTCCGCAGGCCTTGGTATCCTCTCCTACTTCCTTTATATTATGATCTTCTTTATCCTGAGACAGATGTATCTATTTTGTTCAGACCTGTATTTGTAGTATTCATAGTCAGTCCGTGAAAATTGTGACACCAAATTATGGGTTTAGTATTATAAATTTCGAAATGTTAATTAGTCAGGTTGCTAGACTTTATTTCCTTTCACACATTTATTTCTGTTGGTTTTCTTTTCACCTGTTACTTGTTAATAATAAAGAATAAGGCAAATAATCATTAACGTTGGCTTGCCTAGCAGGTTCAATATTAAGCGCCATCACGAGCCCAAAAGTGGGAAATTCGTGCCGTGACAGTTATGTTTCCACACTTTCTTACAACATGGGAAAATTTGAACCTAGAGCTATACCATATATTCACTTGGGATATCCGTACGGGCAGAAGGGATATAAACAGTAGATTTACACACTAAGAAAATCTTTGTTTCCAGGAATGTTAAGTTTCATGAGTTCATTTATCCTTTTCACTCTATTTCATCCTCTTCCTCCCCTTTGCCTATTTTTTCACATTTTTCACCACAACCTAAGTGTTCTACACCTATTACCTCATCTACTTCACATTCTTCTTATTTTTCTCCTTCTGGTTCTCCCACTTACTCTAGTTCACCATCTCTTGTTCCAATTCCTAGTCCAGCTTCCTCACCTCTTCTTATTCAACATTCTCCTGTTCTTTTCCCTAATATTGCTCAATTGCCTTTAAGAAAAGCAGAAAGAACACATAAGACACCAGTCTACCTAAATGATTATGTGTGTAATAGTGTTTATCTTACAGTTCTAACCTCAGCCTGTTTTGCTCAACCTGTTACAGCAACAACCTATCCTTTTGTAGCCCTTTCTACTTCCAACAAACATCTTTTCAACTCTATTTCTACCATCACAGAGCCTATCAGTTTCTCTCAAGCTGCACAAAACCCTGGTTGACAAGAGGCAATGGAGTCTGAATTTGAAGCATTAGTTGAAAAGCAGACTTGGGAAGTTGTTGAGTTGCTACAAGGCAAGAAGGCACTGCCTTGCAAGTGGGTATACAAAATAAAGCATAATTCAGACGGGAGTAATGAGAGTTTGAAGGCTAGATTAGTCATTCGTGGTGACACACAAAGGGAAGGGATATACTTTAATGAGTCCTTTTCACCCGTGGTCAAAATGACTACAATCAGATGTATTCTAGCTGTGGAAGTAAAGAAAGGTTGGAAGATCTCACAATTGGACGTTAATAACGCGTTTCTTGATAGGGATCTACAAGAAGAGGTATTCATGAAGTTTCCTGCCGGGATGAATCCTCCAAGTCCTAACCATGTTTTCAAGCTTAAAGAATCTCTGTATGGGCTACGACAAGAATCAAGATAGTGGTATGCTAGGCTCACGGCTGCTTTGAATTTTAAGATATTCTCTTCATCTCTGAATGATTATTCACTTTTCTTTAAGAAAATAGGGAATTCAGTCTCTATTGTGGCAGTTTACGTGGATGACATATTACTTACAGGTAACAATGCTACAGAATTAGAAGAATTAAAATTGTTTCTTCACAGAGAGTTCAAAATCAAAGATCTTGGAGAGCTTCACTATTTCTTTAGGCCTAGAGATTCTGCGAGCACAACATGGTATCATCATTAATCAACGAAAGTTTACCTTGGAACTCCTTGCTGAGTTCAATTGCGACCATCTGCCTTCAGTATCTTCGCCTTTAGACCCTTCTTGCAAGCTTAGTATAGAATCTGGGGAACCCATATCAGACAAACTTCATATAGGAGGCTCATTGGTAAGCTTAACTACTTAACACACACACGGCCGGATCTGTCCTATGCCTTTCAACTTCTAAGTCAGTATGTGTAGCTTCCGCGAGTTCCACATTATAATGCTGCACTTCGCGTGCTTCGTTATCTTCGACCAGACCCGGGTCAAGGACTTTTCTTCCAATATGATCCTTCACTCACTCTTCTTGCATTTTGCGATGCCGATTGGGGGTCTTGTATAGACACTCGTCGCTCTGTCAATGGGTTTTTCATAAGTCTTCGAGGATCACCAATTTCTTGGAAATCTAAGAAACAAGCTTCAGTTTCCCTATCTTCTGTTGAGGAGGAATATCGATCTATGAGAAGGGTGGTTGCATAACTCACTTGGTTAACTCAAGTTTTATCAGATCTGTCAGCACCACCAACACTTCCTATTCCTGTTCACTCTGACAGTCAAGCAGCAATCCATATAGCTAAAAATCCTGTCTTTCTGGCTAATTTCTCTCTCGTTTGTACCTTTTCCATCTCAATTAGCCGATATATTTACTAAACCACTCTGCAGTCCTTCTTACTGCTCGATTCTCGGCAAGTTGGGGGTCACTTCCCTCCCCTCCAATTTGAAGAGGGGTATTGGCAGTAAAAGTTTGAAGCTTGATAATGGCGTACAAGGTTTGGAAGAAAACAAAGAGAAAGGAGATATGTTCGAGGCTGAAATTGAAAGACCCAAGTTTGGTCAGAATACACATGACTCCTCTTTTGTCCAAGTTTCAAATGACACACGTGGAAGAAGTTTCACTATCAATTTTTATGATTATAGATTAAATGGTGACCATCTGATTAAGAAGAAATTCAGCTATGTAAATACACCTTCTAGAATTTGCTAGTGAGCTGTAAATTTACGTATGGAATCTAGTGAGCTGTACATGTTGTTATTTACTGTTAGGATTTAGCCAATAGGAGATAGACAGGTTTTATTCCCTTTATACTTTTTAACTTATTTTTTCAGCTCATATACATGTATAAATAGATTGTACAGTGAATGAGAATACAAAAAATAAATTTCTAAGTTCTTTCTATTCAATTCTCTACATACTCCATATTTATAAAGAATAAAGAATTTCTACCGTTGTAATGGCTTTTCTACCTGCAAGTTTCTTCCCTTTTCCTCTAGCCATTCATATTACTTCTTCAATTCTCATTTTCATTAAGAATATATAGAGTTAAGCTTTTGCATTGGTTATGTTTCAACGGAACTTGTACTAATTTTTCTTTTGGGAATTACTATTTTTTGACTATTTTATAATTGAAATTCTTGAAAAGAAAATTAATTCAGTTTAGTCTCGATATATGCGCTAGCAGAAAGCACCAACAGTAATTGCTAAAATAAGATTGTGAGAATTTGAAAACAAATTAATGATATCACTAGGCATTAGTTGTGTTGCACAATGTATGAAGTCGGATAAGATGACTTCTAATTCGATGAATTGCTCAAGGTTAACGAGCAATATTGTGGGGTTGGACATGTTTTTTGAAAAGCATAAGAAATACATATAACATACATACATGTGTATTATATGATTATGAATATTTTGTGCCAGATATTACACATTAAAATCTAAAAAAAGAAATTTAAATATTTGAGAAAAAACAAACAACCTTGAGAAATTATTTATTTCCAGGCTTATCGAAAAATATACAAATAATAAAGTTAGTCAAAGAGTACTACCTCCGGCATCACCGCTTGGAGGTCTTAGAGACATGGGACTATATAAACCTTTGTATAAACTTTTGTATATTTTATTTTTGTATTGTAATGGGATTTAATAATTTTAGAAATTTAGATAGTATGGAATACATATGTAACTAAATTATGACTCTAAGAGTCAACTCAAATAGCCGTCCACCCTATCACTTAAATTAAAAATAATCGGTGAATGTATAATATATATATATATATATAATTTATATATTATATGTGTATAATTGTGTATAACCAATGTATAATCTATTTATATGATTAAAAAAAGTAAACAATTAATATGGCCGACCGAAAAAATTCGATTTTTAATTTAAAAGGGATTTTGTAAGCTACGGCTGCTCAACTGTAGTAACTCGTATCTTTCTTCAATTTTGTTTCTGATTAATTAAACCTTGATCCATGTCATCTTGGGTCGTCTGATGCGTACAAAGTTAGGGGTGAATTTTAATTTGATTGGCGCATAAAGATTAGGGATGTCCTTTTGTTCCTGAGCTTCCATGTGTTCTTCCGTTAAAATTAAAGGTAATTTTGATTCAAAGTATAAGGTGAGGGCTAAGATGACCAAATAGTATAACATAAGATATTTTTAATCTTTTTTGATAGTACAAGATTATATTCAAGCATTTTTCGTACATACAATACCAAAAGCCCTTTAAAAATCATATCTGTTGGTGTATCTTGAAATTCATAGCAATAGAAAATGAAAGAGAAACTTTCAGAAACAATTATGTTTTAGTGGTTATTAGCTAGTTGTAGCTATCATTTCTTATATTACTTCTCATAGCTATGTTTTCAGGTTTTTTAGATTGTATTCGATGTATTTAAGCTACTGTATTCATGAATACAATAGCATTCTAAGCGTGAAACATGAGATATTACAGCTAGACAGATTTTTGTATTCGACTGTATTCATGGCGTGAAACATGGGATTACAGCTAGACAGATTATTGTATTCGACTGTATTCATGGCGTGAAACAGGGCATTATACTATTTTTAAACGGAGAGTGAATCAATTAACATAATTGACTCCTAATATAACTCTACAAACTCAATTATAACACACAAATTTTCTATTTCCAGTTATAAAAAAGATTCTCTACCGAAAAATACCCCAAAAACATAACAATCTTCAGAGAAATTATATAATACATCTGAATACATAAATTATATTAATTAAAAAATATATGAATACATTCATGGAATATAGCGAGACAATGAATACAATGAAATACATAGTATACAACGGGATACATTGAAATACAATGAAAAAAAAAGACAATGAATACAATGAAATACATAGAATACATCGAGATACATTGAAATACAATGAAAAAAGACAATGAATACAATGAAATACAGCGAAATACATTGAAATATATTAACAGAAAATTCAAGTTGCTCAACAACTCCATCGTCTTTGTTCAAGAACAACCCTAATGAAGCATATCTTTGTTCAAGAACTCGTAACATTAATAAAGCAGAAGAGTTGCTGTGAGGAAATTCAGACGAAGAAAAAGGAAATTCTCCTTTTTTTAATATATATTTTCCTCTGCCAATTCCTGCTACGAAATCTTGCTGAAGAAGTTTTTTTACAATTTGAGATCCTAGGAGGCTTGACTGAGTTCAAGAAAATTCAAGTTGCTCAGCGGCGGCGGTGAGGTTGAAGCAGCATCAGTAATTCTTCGCCGGAAAACTCTAATTCTGAAGTAGATTCTGTTGGACTTTAAAGTCATTGGGCTTTAAAGACAAGGAGTGTGAATTGGAAAATGGTGGAAAATAAAATGGAGGGAAATGAAAATTTGAATCAAGTGAGTTTTGTCATGAACTTTGTACCACATTGGTGAAAGATAACTATACTTATGTGTATAAATATAGAATCACTTCTTAGAACTCTTAAAAGGAGTTGAAGAGAATGAACCCTCGCGTCGTCGTCGTCGCTCGGCTCGGCTTCGACTTTGGCTTTGATCGATCAATAAGATTATTTTTTGGACAAAAGTTATTTAATTAATTATTTAAGAATTAATTAAATGCCAATCAGTTCATTAACGGAATTAACTAAATCGTATAATCCAAACGCTGCCTTTCCTTTCTAAACAGACACCTCTTCCTGAACAGACATCACACTGCCTATAAATTCTGAGACATGGCTTCCTTTTCACTAACAAAAAAAATCAGAATTTCCTTCTGAAAAATACTGCATTCTATTCGCAGTCTCTCTCTCAAAATTGTAAGTGTGATTTTGCTCCGTTCTTTGAGTTCGTTGGTATCCTGCAGTTAGTATTACCACTGTTGCAGGAAGGTTTATTCTGTTTCATCCTGGGAGGATTTAATCCATTACCTTGGCAACTTGTGAGGGGGTTAAAATTCTTTAAGGACGCACAAGGAAATTGTGGACTCGCAATATTTCATATCATCTATTGATTTTCTTTTTCTTCTAACAGTTTGTTTTAACACAGTATCGACAACAAGCTTAAGGAATATTATTTAACGTTTCTGTGTTGAAATTTATATTGAACTGTTATCTATATTTCGTATACTGGTTTGGAGACTAAAGCCTTTGTGCTTTCTACTACAATAACTATTTTGTCCGGTTTAAAGTATATCAAAACTTTACCAGAATAATAAACGTACGGGTTTGAAGTATATAAAAACTTCACCATTGTTACGTGTTGCATGTTTGGTTTGGTATTCAGTTTGAAGATATCAAAACTTCACTGATTTAACGAAAANTGTTGTATGTTTGGTTTGGTATTCAGTTTGAAGATATCAAAACTTAACTGATTTAACGAAGTTCTGTTTGTTTCCAACTCTACAGAAACATGACGAATGAAAACCAAATTAATGGAAATGCTGCTGGAATGGGTGCTTCATCGAGTGTTGCTGCTTCATCAAGACCAGCACATATGATGGCACCGGCAGAAAAACCCGGGAAATTTTCTGGTACAGACTTCAAACGTTGGCAGATGAAGATGCTATTCTATCTAACTAAACTAAGCCTGCAACAATTCATCAAGGAGGATGTTCCAGTTGTGGGAGAAGATACTCCTGAGGCTGAACGATTTGTGGTAATTGAAGCATGGAAACACTCTGATTTCCTATGCAGAAACTACATCTTAAGTTGTTTGGAGGATGGCTTGTATAATGTTTATAGTGTCATGGAAACTTCAAAAGAGTTATGGAACGCTCTTGAGAAAAAGTACAAGACCGAGGATGCTGGACTTAAGAAGTTCGTTGCTGCAAAATTTTTGGATTTTAAAATGATTGACACCAGGTCGGTCATCACTCAAGTCCAAGAATTACAAGTCATCGTGCATGACCTCCTTGCTGAAGGTATGACCCGAGTCAATAATTTTATTAATAATATTGATAGTGTTATTAATTATAAATTTGTTGCTGAAGGTATGGTCATAAATGAGGCGTTTCAAGTTGCTGCCTTCATTGAAAAGTTACCTCCCTTATGGAAGGACTTTAAGAACTACTTGAACCACAAGCACAAAGATATGACACTTGAGGATCTAATTGTTCGTCTAAGGATAGAAGAAGACAACAAAAATGCTGAAAAGAAGTCACGTGGAAACTCGACAATAATGGGAGCTAACATTGTTGAGGTAGCACCGGAAAATAAAAGGAAAATAAAGAAGGCATCTGGACCAAAGAATTACCCGAAAAAGAAAAAGTTCAAAGGTAGTTGTCACAACTGTGGAAAGCCCGGGCATAAGGCCATAGATTGTCGTGCTCCAAAGAAAGAGTCACAAAAGAAGAATAATCAAGCAAATGTGGTAGAAGTGGAGGACTTGTGTGCCATGTTGTCCGAATGCAACTTGGTAGGAAATCCGAGAGAGTGGTGGATTGATTCTGGAGCCACCCGCCATATTTGTGCAAACAAGGAACTATTTTCTGTGTGGAATCAAAGTATGCTAAGCATTCATATAAGTCTATCGAAAGGAATTCAAGTCCTTTAGATTTAATTCATACAGATATTTGTGACATGAAGTCTACACCATCTCGCAATGGGAAAAAGTACTTCATCACTTTTATTGACGATAGTACGAGATATTGCTATATTTACCTACTTAGTAGTAAAGATGAAGTAATTGATGCATTCAAGAAATACAATAATGAAGTTGAAACACAACTTAACAAAAAGATCAAAATGATAAGAAGTGATAGGGGTGACGAATATGAATCTCCTTTTGAACAAATATGTTTGTGAAATGGCATTATTCACCAAACAACTGCTCCGTACTCTCCTCAATCTAACGGAATTGCGGGAAAAAAGAATCGAACATTAAAGGAGATGATGAATGACTTGTTTTTAAGTTCTGGTTTACCACAGAACTTGTGGGGGGAAGCTATACTTACAGCAAACCGAATAATCAACCATGTACCCCATAGTAAAACACAGTCCATCCCGTACGAAAAATGGAAAGGAAGGAAACCCAACTTGAAATATTTCAAAGTGTGGGGGTGTTTAGCTAAAGTACAGGTTCCTAAGCCTAAAAGGGTGGATATAGGATCAAAAACGGTTGATTGTGTATTTATTGGATATGTAACCAATAGCAAGGCATATCGTTTTCTGGTTCATAAATCAGAAAATCCTGAGATTCACGTTAATATGTAATAGAATCAGATAATGTTGAATTCTTTGAAACTATTTATCCGTATAAAAAGGAAAGTGAATTTTCCTACCAAAAGTCAAAACGACATCGGGAGGAAACAACAGATGGTATGCCTAATGAGGAAAATCCGAGAAGAAGTAAACGTCAAAGGACATCTACTTCATTCGGTCCAGATTTTCTGACTTTCCTGCTAGAAAATGAGCCTCGAACCTTCAAGGAAGCAATGTCTTCCTCAGAAGCACAATATTGGAAAGAGGCTGTCAATAGTGAAATAGAATCCATATTGAGCAACCACACTTGGGAGCTGGTTGATCTTCCTCCAGGTAACAAAACTTTGGGTTCTAAATGGATTTTCAAGAAGAAAATGAAAGACGACGGTACTATTGACAAATACAAGGCAAGACTTGTTGTAAAAGGATTTAGACAGCGAGAAGGTCTTGACTATTTTGACACATACTCGCCGGTAACAAGAATTACATCCATTCGGATGCTAATAGCGTTAGCCGCCTTGTATGGTCTTCAAATCCATCAAATGGATGTAAAAACAACCTTCTTATATGGTGATCTGGAGGAAGAAATTTGCATGAACCAACCTGAAGGATTTGTGGTTTCGGGAAAATAAAAGAAGGTGTGCCGACTTGTTAAGTCCCTTTACGGACTAAAACAAGCACCCAAGCAATGGCATGNTTTGCTTATATGTTGGTGATATGCTAATAATGAGCAAAGACATTGCCGACATTCAAGCTACTAAGCGTCTGCTTGCTAGTAAGTTTGATATGAAAGACTTAAGAGTTGCCAATGTAATTCTAGGAATTAAAATCTAGAGGACTCCTCAGGGTCTGGCTTTGTCCCAATCACATTACGTGAAAATGGTACTTGAAAAATTCAAATNTAATCCCAACAAACATCACTGGTTGGCAATGAAACGAGTTCTGGGATATTTGGAATATACCCAAGACTACGCCTTGCACTACAATAATTATCCTGCGGTTATCGAAGGATATAGTGATGCAAATTGGATAACCGGATCAACAGAAATAAAGTCCATAAGTGGATATGTTTTTACTAATGGCAGTGGAGCAGTATCTTGGAAGTCTTCCAAACAGACGTGCATCGCTCGCTCTACAATGGAGTCAGAGTTTATAGCTTTGGATAAGGCCGGCGAAGAAGCTGAATGGCTTCGAAATTTCTTAGAAGACATTCCATTCTGGCCAAAACCTTTGGCTCCTGTATGCATACATTGTGATAGTGAGGCTGCAATAGGACGGGCATGAAGCATTATGTGTAACGGAAAGTCTCGTCATATACGGCGAAGACATAACACCGTTAGACAACTACTTTCTAGTGGAATTATCACTATTGATTATGTAAGATCAAAGGANCAATCTAAAGGATTACACGTTTAGGAATCACCTATGTAAGTGTGAAGTGGAAGCCGCTTCAATGAGAACTTTGTAAGGCTAATTCTCTACGCACTTATGATACCAGGCGGTGTTCATGGCTGCAACGAACACAACAATGAGAACCAAAAGACGGTTAAGGGTTGGTTGTATGACACATGGTTGTCTAGGTATACACTAAAGTTCGACGGTTCAAAGATATCAAATCTACCGATTGACCGAGTATATCCGACATATGTNTTTGTCATGAACTTTGTACCACATTGGTGAAAGACAACTACACTTGTGTGTATAAATATAGAATCACTTCTTAGAGCTCTTAAAAGGAGTTGAAGAGAATGAACCCTCGTGCCGTCGTTGTCGCTCGACTCGGATTCGGCTTTGGCTTTGATCGATCGATAAGATTATTTTTTGAACAAAAGTTATTTAATTAATTATTTAAGAATTAATTAAATGCCAGTCAGTTCATTAGCGGAATTAACTGAATTGTATAATCCAAACGCTGCCTTTCCTTTCTAAACAGGCACCTCTTCCTGAACAGACATCACACTGCCTATAAATTCCGAGGCATGGCTTCCTTTTCACTAACAAAAAAAAATCAGAATTTCCTTCTGAAAAATATTGCATTCTATTCGCAGTCTCTCTCTCAAAATCGTAAGTGTGATTTTGCTCCGTTCTTTGAGTTCGTTGGTATCCTGCAATTAGTATTGCCACTGTTGCAGGAAGGTTTATTCCGTTTCATCCTGGGAGGATTTAATCCATTACCTTGGCAACTTGTGAGAGAGTTAAAATTCCTTAAGGACACACAAGGAAATTGTGGACTCGGAATATTTCATATCATCTACTGATTTTCTGTTTCTTGTAACATTTTGTTTTAACACAGTATCGACAACAGATTCTTCGGCGGTGGTGAGGTTGAAGCAGAGTCTTCGCCGGCAAACTCTAATTATGATGCCTTGCTGGAGAGTTCTGGTAGTAAGATGAAGGTGGAAGATGAGAGAGATAGAATAGATACGGGGTAGGGTATTGAGTGGAGAGAAAAAAATAATACAAAGCTTATTTTATAGCTTAAGGGTAGGAGGTGGCCATAAATATATATTTGGCTATAAAAAATAAAAAAAATAACTATGAAATATAATTTTTTTTAAAAATATTTATTTTAAAAAATAGATAAGGTATCAACCTTTGTTACAAGATGTAACTAATCTCCATATTGCTGCAGTTTTGCATAGGGCCAACACAAAGGACCTTGCCCAATTAGTAGAATTCAGAAACTAAATCCATAAATTTAGGTGCAGAAATTAACTCGACTCGTATTTCTTGACTACTCCAACCTAAGTGAGAAATTACACATATGGATTAAACCGCAAAATATATATCCTTTACAATTCATTTCCTTGTAATTGGGAGATGTATTAGTTAGTAGCTGTTAATTGATACCCTCTACAACAATTAAAAGTATGTAATCGATAATAATCAAATATTTGGTAATTATCAATTTTAAGATTGATACCTTATCCAGCAAATTTTTTATTAAAAGCCGACTTTAAAATGCCACAACATTCACCTAAGAGTTTCCTAATGAACCAAAAATGTCCATCTGATGACCCTTATAACAACAAAATAGAAAATTTAAGGGAAAAAATGAAACCACTCACCGATATTATAATTAGAATATTATTAATAAAGTAAAAGCACTTAATTTTATAAAAATGCAACATAAAATACGGGGTGAAAACGCATTCCCAGATATGTAGGCAAAACAAAACATTTTGGGCCCAAAATAATGTAGGCTCACATAACTTTTTCTAGTTATTTACTCTAATTAAAAAACTATGAGCATGAAGATGCAAATTATGTAGCATTTAATTATTCTCCAAAAAGGTTGAACGGCAGAAAATATTACTCCAGTAAATCTTCCGAAAAACCATGTTGAAAACAAAATTATCCGCTCCATTAAACCATCCAAAACACACCCACTACTATTTTATTTGTAATGAAAACGAACGTGGGAGGTTCATAGCTCTATAGAAGCACAAAACGAGTATCTAGCAAACATGTTTCACTGTGCATCTGATTTTGCCCAACACAAATTCAAAAGAAACTATAGATAAGGGTTTAGCACTACAAGCTCCGTCCAGGATATTATTAAATTTAGTTCACTTCGATCAACCTTCTCTCTTATCTTCTTCTCTTTAGTGTAACCACAAGAAGGGTGTAATATTTTCTTTCCTCACATGCAAATAATTTTGAAATGCAATCAATCTTCTTCTTTTAAATTGTTTAAATTTATACAACATGATTTGTGTATATTTTTATCTGAATGAAGCGTGTTCGAGCTATCTTGTATGCATCTTTACCATTCAAAAATACATATATAATATTTTAAGAAATATTAAAGGTTAAAAACATATTTTTTTTTTTTTTGAATTCTCATCACCTAGTAGTCAATTCTACCACTAAGCAGAACATCAAAAATAGTTCTGTATGTTTGAATAGTTTTAGTATGTCATGAAATAAACCAAATAGATTCATACATAATCTTTTAAAATTATCATCATCTAGTGATCTAAAATCTTAACCACTAAGTAGAATGTCTATACTATATCTCATTCTTTTAAAAGATTCAAATATGTTTTGGAGTGAAAATGACTTGGTCAACTTGGATTTTCAATTTGTGAGACTTAGCAATTGTTTTAGTGACCTTAGGCTTGAGCTAGTCTTTCTCTCTCTCTCTCTCTCCCCTAGGCTTAAACCTAAGACATTCATGCAACGGTATATTAAGGGGTTTTCGTAGTTTGGTTTAGTTTTAAACCAGACAAATTAAGTCAATTTTTTGAATATTGAAATCAAATCATATCAATTAAGTTGATTTTTATTGGCTCATTTTTTTTATCGATTTTATTAGTTTTTTTATTTTTTTGTCAGGTTCTTTCTTTAATATTAAAACATACACGGCCAAGTACAAATTCCGGCAATTATGTTCTAACAGAATACTATCAAACCAATTACTCTTTGAAAAATGTATCATTTACCAATATATCTTGATGATAACCGAATCAAATGGTGATGGATTTTAAGGAATCAATTAAAGAGAAATTATTTTTAACAAGGAATAGATTCTTGAACTTAAAAAAATAAGGACTACCAATCAAACTAGAATGTTAAAACAAAGAATTAGGCTATAACCTAAGAGTGCAAACGATTAATATGTACCATCAAAATTAATAAAAAATATACATATATGTGTGTAATAATTAGTTTTAAATAGATATCTAATAACAGTCAGTTTGGTTGGATTTTTTCCGCTTAAAACCAAAACCAAACTAATTTGATCAGTTTTAAAATTCAAAAACAAAACCAAATTAAACCAAAAACGTTATCGATTTTTTGTCGGTTTGATTCAATTTTTTGGTAACCGTCAATTATTTCGAGACATTTTAAAACCCGCATAATCTTTGGATTTCGGTTTGGGTAAATCTTAATTAATTCTACAACCGATAGTAGCTGTCTTTTTAATGTTCATATTTTGCAACCATTAGGATAAGCATGGAATCAAATCGTGTAATGCTGTAATCTTATTTTTGGAGTACAATCACATGACTAGCTAGTAACGTATGTGTGGTCTCAGAATAAATTTTACTAATCTTCAATTTAAGATACGACAGAAATCACAATATTTAAAAGGAAAAGAATAGCTTATATCATCTGACAATAAACTGATGGTTTTGACTCAAAAGATTTTAAGCAAGCTTCTTTTGTTCTTTTGGTTCTTCTGTGTGATCTATCATTTTTTCAAAGGTATTGTAAGGATTCAAGGTCGTGTAGCTGTTTTATTTGGTTTTCAATTTTTAGTTGAAGCCGAAATATTTCTTTAGTAAACTAACATGGCGAAATTTTAATGCTACATTCTTTAATAAAAATACCATAACATTTTGAAAGTTTTGAATTATCTCGTCTCCGTGTTTATACATCCCGCCACCTTGCCCCCCACACAAAAAAAAAGAGTAGAAAACGTAAAGAAAAATGAGTAAGATGCAATTTTAAAATGTTTGATTAAAAATAAGAAATATATAAGACGTCTAGTTTGCCGTTATTAAAATTAAACAAATGCGAGGGCATCTCCGACCCTTGCATCATTTTTTTACATCATTTTAAAAAAGTAACTCCAATCCATTACACTATTTTTTACACTAAAAATAATATTCTTTTTATATTCTTCTCTCTTATATATTATATTATTTTCTTTATAAAACAAATCCTTTCTTTTTTTTTTTTTATATATTTATCCGTTCTAATTCATATTTCTTTCTTATATAACCATTTAATATGAAATTATTTTATACCTTTGTTTTTTAATTAAATATAAATTATAAGTAAGTATTATACATTATACATATTAATGTATAATTCAAATAAAAATGAACTCATTGATAAGATATAATTAAATAAATATTACATTACGGTAAAATTTAGTTTAATTTTTACATAAATATTCAACTTACAAGATTAATATGTTAGCTCCCATAAATGCTCTATCAATACATTACGAAGTGCCAAATGAGCATCTTTGTCTTTAATTTTTTTGTGCCGAACTAAAAATTGTTAAAATCGGCAATTTTCATCTACTAGCATTTCTATTGTTGGAGTTGTACCTTCCCAAGCATCTTGAATTGGTGCGCATTAAGGTCACGTTCATCCTCGATTATCATGTTGTGCAGTATATAATACATGTAGTTAATATATCATGGAACACTTCTTTCCTCCAAAAATGTGACGGCCCTGCAATAATTGCAAAACGAGATTGCAAAACTCCGAATGCACGTTCAACATCTTTTCGATATGATTCTTGTTTCATCGCGTTGTATAAAAATAAAAATATACGAAAACTAATTTATAAAAATTATACACCAAAATTAAAGTATAAATTAATATTATAAAAATATTACATAAAAACTATAATTAATTAAATTAAATTAAAAATGTTATATAATAAAAGATAATATTAAAATAACGGTGAATAGTAATGATGTTGATGAATATGGTATAACATTATGCACACACCAAAATGGTGTTGGGTTGGAGCAAAAATATACCAAATCTTACACTAAAATAGTGTTTAATATTAAAATTGGTGTTGTGTTGGAGATGGTATGAGTGCTTGGACTAAACTTGTAAAGAGAAACACAGCTATGGTTTTATGACTTAATGACTTCCATATATATATTTTTGAAGTCGATCACAATGCGTAGCATAAAAGATAAATTACTATCAATTACCCTTTCAATAGATTGCTAATAACCAAAATAATATCAATAAGTCCTTGAAGTTTGTCACTTGCATCTTTGAGTTGTGGCGATTCAGCAGGCGGTGTTTCTGAAAAATTGTCATCGCACGTAGTAGGACCATCAAAAGCAGCAGAAGCATGAATATTCAAACCGAGATAGTCTTTGGACTTCAAAAACCCTGGCAATTCTCCAAGATCATCAACAGCATCGTTATAATTCTCCAAACACGAATCGTATCGCGTCTTCAGTTTTGGATCAGTCGCCTGTTTAAGCAACGTATTAACAAGATCACGCACTGTTTGTGCATCCTTTTGTGATATGTCTATTGAAATAGTCGCTAAACCTTCGAGATTTGCACCTTTGGATCGAGGGTCCGCATTTAAAGCCGATAAACATAGAACGGGTTTTTGTGCTTTGGAGCAAACATCGGTTACCAAATCGGCTCTCACGATTGTTAACGTGAAGGATATTGATAGTAGAGAAACTATACGAAATATGGTAGAGTTATTATATGAGAGTGCCATTTTGTATGGTCAAATTAGTGCTTATGTTTCATAATTTCTGTCGTGATAAACACTTTATATAGCTGTGTTTTCCAATTGAAGACCATATTGAGAAAGGTATGAAATCAAAGCGTGTAGGTATTTATGGAAGAAAAATTAAGTAAGAATCAAGCCATAATTAATTTCGTAAGATTTTGCAGGTTTCTTGCTTCATGGTCAATGGTACGTAGTACATTAAACGTTGTGATCACATAGCAAATTTCAGCCATCTCCATATATAGATGTCGGTAATAGACACGCATATTGGCACTCTTTCCGTCTAGAACAATTGGAAAATTTTACTAATACTTAGACAATCAAACAAATCTCTCTATTTGCATATATAGACACTATTATAAAAGCATGAAACCGCAAAGCAAAATGTTGATCTATTTTTATATATGTATATGGTAGAAATCGGGGCTATTCGATTTCATTATTTGATCGAGACTAGGATGTTGTATCGAAGAGCCGAGGCATTGAGATTGAAATCGAAGCCTCTTTCGAGATCGATGTCAGTATCAATCGAAGCCAGGGGGAAGTAGACTCCGAGTAATATCGGGGATAGCTTGGTAACGGAAAGAGCGAGATATCCGTGATTGGTCGAGGATTGTGGCGTGAATCTCGGAACGGATCAAATCAGAAGCGGTTAATTAGCTGTTTATATGATTTCCTTATGTAATTAGAGATATACCATAATTAGAATTCCTCTACTATATAAAAAGGAGTTCCAATCATTTGTAGGCACTATGATCAACTGAGAAAAAAACAATTCTAACTCTTTCTTTCTTACTTGTGATCACATAGCAAATTTCAGCCATCTCCATTATAGATGTCAGTAATAGACACACATATTTGCACTCTTTCCATCTAAAACAATTGGAAAATTTTACTAATACTTAGGCAATCAAACAAATCTCTCTATTTGCATATATAGACACTATTATGAAAGCATGAAACCGCAAAGCAAAATGTTAATCAACTTCTATATGTCCTTCGAAAACCCAATTAAGTTGCATTTCATGTTGGAAGAAGTTGTGATTATAATTAATAATTTTTGGTATAACAAAATTCATGACCCTGAAATAAACTATTAACATTTCTTTCACTTGGACATTCTATATTGGGTAAATTGTACTTGCAATTAATATTTTAAAGTTTTAGATTGCATATCATTTGTGGTGTCACTATTATTATCGTATTTTTCTTCTGGCTCAATGCTATCATTGATGCTTTTCTTTTAAGAAAAAATAAGGAGCTATATATTACTAAATATATATTTTTTCCCTTTATCTGAATTATGAAAACATTGAATGCACTATATATATATATATATAAAGTTTATCTAACTCCTGAATAACTAACAATATAAAAAAGAAGGTTATTAAAGGGTTTTATAAGGTTTAGAGTGCATTCAATGTTTTCATAATTCAGATAAAGGGAAAAAATATATATTTAGTAATATATAGCTCCTTATTACTAAATATATAAAAGGGAATTTATACACGTACATACAAATTCCCAATCATGATTTTACACGCACTAATGATATTTGAATGAATTATCATACTTATACTGCTAATTGAAAATACTGTCTCTGATGACATTATACATTTCTTATTTAAAAAAAGAAGAAAAAGAATGTCTCGCGTTCAAATTCCAAAGTTACTTCAAACGGTCAAATGATGTAATGACATACTATCAAATACTTATACACCTTTTTTGACTCTCCTATATGTGTCATCTGCTAGATGATGAAACAACATAGTGCATCAATACTACTAGAAATCGTTATGGAATATCTTTTCATAGATGCAAAACAATTTCTTTCCTTCTGGAAAAGATATTCTTTCTTATTCTTAAAGATCTAGTATCATCTCTTAGAGAGCAAGCAATATAATAACTTATTTTTTTGGCCTTTTAACTACTTTTTTCACGTTACTTGTAACGACCTGACCAGTCATTTTTCTTTCTAAAATTCCGTTTCTCTAAATAAGACTTTCTGTACTTGCTCTTACTGATTTATGACTTGCGGGACGGTTGGTTCGGAATTTGGAAGAGTTTGGATTGAAATCGAAACATTTAGTTCCTTAAGGTTGGCTTAAAAGACCAAGTTTGACTTTGATCAACATTTTGAGTAAACGATCTCAGAATCGGGATTTGACGGTTCCAATAGGTTCGTATGTCGATTTTGGACTTGGGCGTATACTCGCATCAGGTTTTGGATGACCCGGGAGCGTTTCGGCGCCTAATATCGAAAGTTGGTTCTTGAAGTTCTTTAAATTTGGTTTGGGCAGGCTTTGGTGATAACGAGGTCCAAACGAAAAATCGAGACTGGGAATAGTTCAGTAACATCATTTAAGACTTGCACGCAAAATTTGGTATCAATCAGAGTAGTCTAAGTACGTTTCGGCGCATTGGAAGTAAATTGAAGAACTTGAAGTTCTTAAGCTTGAATCAATTGGTTTTGGGGTGTGATTCTTAGTTTTAATGTTGTTTCGGGCGTTCGGAGAGTTTGAGCGAGTCCGTTTTATGATTTCAAACTTGTTGGTATGTTTGGATGGGGCCTCAGGGGCCCCGGAGACCATTCGGACGATGCGTAAGTTGAGTCTAAAACTCAATAGGGCTGCTGGTGCACCAGATCTGGTGTGCCCGCACCTGCGAGCCTTTGGTCGCAGGTGCGAGCTCGCAGGTTCGAGCCAAGCCCCACAGGTGCGGCCCAATGAGGGCAGCCCAGTTTCTGCAGATGCGGGTCCTTCTCCGCAGAAGCGGAAGCCCGTCCGCAGATGCGGCCCTAGCTGGCCCAGCCAATTCCGCAGAAGCGGACACCTGATTCGCAAAAGTGGATCTGCAGGTGCAGCCCATGCACCACATGTGCGAAAATTGCTAGGGCCGTGAGGTTCATTTTTTATGGGACTTAAGCCATTTTTTATTCATTTTCTTCCACTCTTGGGCGATTTGAGAGCTTCTAAGGAGGGGATTTCAACCTACCTTTGCGAGATAAGTAATCTCTACTTAATGTAAGTTTAATACATAGATTTTTGGTAGATTTTAACATGAAAATTGGTAGAAATTATGGGTTTAGATGATAAACCTAGGGTTTGATAAAAATGAGATTCTACCACGAAATTTATCATGAAACTTAGTAGAGATCATATATCTATGTTCCTCGGGTTGTGGGTAACAACTTTCTTTGAAAATTTTCGGAATCCGAGCACATGGGCCCGGGGATGAATTTTTAGGAGTCTTGCAATTTGAGTTGAGAAATTACTTTAGTAGTTGGGATATGAACTTTTAAGCCTATATTGATTAGTCTTTACACTATTTGGATAGTTTTGGATTGTTTGGCACCAAATTGAGGATTTGGGGCATAAGCTTGGACCAGAAAGTAGGCCTTGAAGCGAGGTAAGTCTTTTTTCTAACCTTGTAAGAGGGAGATTTCTCCGTAGGTGAACTTAATTAATATGTGATTATTTGTGGGAGCTACGTCCGCACGAAGTGACGAGAGCCCGCACGTAGCTACTATTCCTGTTATGTCCGGGTTGTTTTAGGCTTACACCATGCTTTGTGGACACCGTTTAATGATCATATATGTTGATTGTATTGGATAAGAACTAAATTGAAGATTTTAAGAATTTCAAAGGTTTCAAGTAAATTATTATTTTAAAAAGAATTGGGGAAAGCTATGTTATATTTATATGTATTTGCGTCGGAAGTATATTCCGCGAGCGGGGTGACTATTTTCACTACTCCCATGGGAGCGAGTCGTTCGTCTCGGCAGTTTAATAGATGCATCTATGGTTCGCGCCGTTCGACCCTCGACAGTGCACACAATACATTTTTATGTTGGATCGGACTGAACGTCCTTGTTGGAATTTGTGTATGATAATAAAACTGGAAGTTGTTTCTTATAATTGGTATACATTTATTATTTTAAAGATCATTTGTTTTAAATGAAGGAAGTGTTTTGGGTTCTTAAATATGATGGAAGAACCGTGCAATTATTTCTTGTTATGAGTTTATTGTTAGTTCTGTATGTCGTGCTTATTTAGAATCACACATTATTATATTGTTGGCCCTAGTATGTGTCGAAGTCGGCCCCTCGTAACTACTTCTTCGAGGTTAGACTAGATACTTACTGGGTACATATTTGTATGTACTCATGCTACACTTTTGTACTTGATTGTACAGGATTTGAGGCGGGTGCATCTGGTCACCAGTCCGGCGCGTAGATTGATTTTCCCAGCTCGAGACTACCTGGTGAGCTGCCCTTTTGAGCCGTTCTGCAGCAGCTGGAGTCTCTCTTATGCTTTATTTTCTGTCTATTTCCTTTCAGACAGTATGCTAACATTTGTTTTGTATATTCTATTAGATTGCCCACATATTTGTGACACCAGGTCTTGACACACACTAATAGACTTGTGACATTAATTTTTGGCTTACATGACTTCGATTTGTAATCATTTCTTCCACTTATTTATGTTAGAATTTTAACCTTCTAGATTTTCTTAACAAACAGGAAAAAGTCACTACTTAATAATCTATTTAAAACGGGAATCACTAGTTGCTCAGTGTTGGCTTGCCTAACAACAGTGTTGGGCGCCATCACGACTTATAATGGAATTGGGTTGTGACATTACTGTTCATGCTGCTACAATATTTTTTTCTCTTTTTTTCTTTGCTCTCATTATTCAAGAAATCCCAAGAATTATCAAGAAAAATCTTGATAGAATCTCTCAGATACCACTTGATAACAACAAAATTGGGTATCAAAAAATTAGAGAATAAATTAAATATAATAAATTCGAAAACAAAACTAGATAATAAATGAAAGACTAAAATCAAAATGTAAAAAAAATGATATAAGAAATTCAAAGAAAAAAGTTTTAAGAAATATACCAAATTGGATTGAACTCGTGCACCGACTAAAACTTAACTCTTTGCTACTAACNTATATATATATATATATATATATATATATATATATATATATATATATATATATATATATAGTGTGTGTGTGTGTGTGTGTGTTCCGACCCAAGGCCGACTCAATGAAGTTGGTGGCCTAAAACCAAACTTCAATAAGAAGCCTCAAATTTATCGTTAAAATTTTTAGATGCAAAATTAATTTTTTATAGCCGATTTCTTCTAATAATTCTTTTTAAATAGATGATATAGCTAACTTGTTTAATCTCTTGAGACAATATTAATCTTAGGTAAGGAACATAGACTTTTGGACATAACTAATTTTTTTATCAAGATAGATACAATAATTAAGTATTATCTTCTATTGTATTATTTTTTATATTTTAATTTGAAAAATAAGTCTAAGCTATCTGTTTGACCAAAAAGTATAATTTTCGGTTAAACCTTAATATTTATTTAATGATGGATTAAATCTAGTCAATAATAATATTCCTAAATAGGGATCTTGAAAATACGGATAATATGGGGCTGATCCAGTGGGGGATTAATGATATCATGCATTAAATATTCCAAAAGTATGAGAAATAATGGAGGAGTAACTAGCAATATATAACAATAAATGGCATTTAAGTAAATAGAAGGAATGATTCACCCAATAATGAATGAGTTAGATGATTGTTCCTCCTGACAATGATGCGTGACAGATAAATCCTAGAATGTTCGAACTATTTTCGGATCTGATAGAAAGTATCGAATAACATGAATAAGAATGTTGATAAAAAAGTAATGTTTGTATCTTGGCTAGAGAGAGAGAGAATCTTCTTCTGAAAAGTATTATTATCAAGTGAATATTACATGCCTTTCTTCCTTATATTTTTTTCTTATTTATTAGAGACATGTCTTTAACAAACCCTAATAGTACAAGTGCAGAGAATATTCACTAGAATATTCTTTAATATCCTATTTCAAAAATTAGCCGTTATTGTTCTGTCAACAGTGCTCGACCTCGGTCATTGTTGACATCTCGACCACGAATCTTGCTGCTCCCTGGCCGACCTCGACCAACTCTTTCCTTATAACTATATTACCCTAAGTATTCTAAGGTATATTTTGACCTATACAGTTAGTCCCTCAGCTTATTAAGGCCGACACCAGGCGGGGTCGATGAGCAGATATTGTGTAACGTGGTCGAAGCATTTGGACGACCCTATAGATCATCTTATATTTTAGAACCTAATTATGCGATCTGAAGCCTTAAATATTTCATTTTAGCCTTCCTCAATTTGCGTGCGCAGTCCGGAAAGCTTTTATGTTAAAAACTGAAAAAATATAAAATTTTGCTTTAAAATCCACTTGAGTTGACTTCAGTCAACGTTTTGAGCAAACGGACTCAAATTTGTATTTTGATAGTCCCGATGGGTCCGTATCGTGATTTGGGTCTTGGGCGTATGCCTAGAATCGAATTTGGAAGTCCCTAACACGAGTTATCACATTTTGTAGAAATTTGAAAGTTAAAGGCTTAATGAATTTGAAATGTTTGACTAGTGTTTGACTTTTGAATATCGGGTCCGTATTTTAGTTCTGGAGCCCTGTATAGGTCCAATACTATATCTGGACTTGTCTATCAAGTTTGGTGAGAAACGGAGTTCGTTTGATGTGATTTGGACGTCCAGTTGTGAAAATAGAAGTTTCAAAATTTTCTTGAAAAATTCATTTGATTTGGTGTTCAAGTCGTAGTTCTAGGTGTTATTTTGGCGATTTGATCGCGCAAGAAAGTTCCTATGATGTTTTTAGACTTGTGTGCATAGTTGGTTTAGAGCCCCGAGGGCTCGGGTGAGCTTCAGATAGGCTATGTAGTGAAATTAGACTTAGGAAATGTTGCTGGTGTCTCAGTTTTGGTGCAGGTCTCTGATGTCGCATTTGCGACCTCTGATGGGTTCGCATTTGCGAGCTACTCATCACATTTGCAAAGAGTAGCTAGGCCACATGATGTTCGCATTTGAGAACAATGCTTCGCATTTGCAAAGGGGATCAGGTGGGGGCAGTGATCGCAAATGCGATCAATTGGCCGCATTTGCGGAGAGGCAGTGTTCGCATTTGCGAACTTGTCATCGCAAATTCGATGAATGCAGAGATTCGATGGTTTTCGCAATTGCGATGGATTATTTCCATTTGTGGGGATCACAAATGTGAACCCGAGGTAGAAAATGCGACATCTGCAGCTAATCAAAACATGACTTAGACGAGATTTTTGTTCATTCTTCAAATTTTTAAAACAAGAAATCCTAGAGGCGATTTTTCGAAGGACTTTTCTTCCCAAATCATTGGTAAGCGATTCTAAACTAGTTTATTTAAATCTTTCACTACATTTTCTAAGATTTCAACCTAAAATCTTGAGTTTTCATGGTGAAAATTGGGGGATTTTGGGTAGTACGGATTTTTCTTAATTGGGGATTTAGACCTCAAATTGAGGTTGGATTCCAAAACAAATTACATATCTGGGCTCAGAAGTGAATGTGTAATCTAGTTTTGGTCCAAACTTCGGGATTGGACCAAGCGGGCCCGTGGTTGACTTTTGTTAATCTTTTCAATAAAGGCCTAAATTGAATTCTTTACAATCGTGGGTATTTCCTAAGGCTTAATTTGAATCGTTTGGTTAGTAAATTGCTAGATTCTATTGGTTCGGAGGCTTGTTAGAGAGGCAAAGTTGTGATTGATCTTTGAGTGGACCTTTTGGAGCGAGGTAAGTGTCGTGGTTAACCTTGACTTGAGAGATTAAGACTTGTTTGTTTATATGCTATATGTTTAGATGTTGGGACTTGAGGGATTATGACTTGTTTGTTTATATGCTACATGTTTAGATGTTGGGTATGTTGCGCACCCTTTTTTCCCTATTCATCACGGAAGATCGGGTTTATGACATTGGTTGGAGACAACTCTTTCCTTTTGGGAAAGGGGTTTACATATTTTGAAGAGTCGCCACCTAACGATTTTAACGGTGCGTTAGGGTACCTAAGGGGTTCAATTACAGCTACTTTGCTAACCGGAGATTTGGGTAAGGGCTTGAAGTTATCCTAAGGGGAAGGTATTAGGCACCCCTCAGGATCTACATGTGTGGTTCCCGGCCAAATGGTTTCGTGAATTTGTACAACTAACAAATAACAAGTAAAGGCTCAAATAAGAGGGGATTTAAGTCTTAAGTATATAGGTGTTTAGAAAACAGTAGGGATGATTACGAACTAGCATATACATGTGTAGGTTTATAATAATATGGATCACATCAATGTAATACCCGGTAATCACTCCTAGAAGAGGGGCTACACGTGATATTAGCGCACCGGTCATCATATCCATATTCTACCCTTCCCCACCCCATGAATGTAATTAAAGCATGTGTTGGTCACAGATTCTATTGCATGCTATTACCCGTCCCATCCTATCAGTCTTGGAGGAGGTTAGGACTACTATCCTAAAGGGTAGGTACTAGGCAGACCCTGAGGTTTACAAAGGATAAAATTCTAAGGCGACAAGCAAAGAACATGTAGGACTGCAGTCAGTGGGAAACACATAGGAGAATATAGGAGGCTCAGATTTTCCTCCGCAGATAATGCATATAATTAGCACGACTCAAACACATATAAGGGCAGTATTGTTAATTAAGATCCTAAGACATGGTATCTAGGTGAATTCAGAGGATAAACAGATAGGCAGACTTGTTTTGTAACTCAAAAACGTGCAGTAATTAGTTTGCCTACTGATTTAAAAAGTACCTATTAGTGTTAAGCAACATACACAAGAGAGACAGATTTCTAATTTTTGGAAATTTTGTCACCTAAGACTTGCCTAGGCGGGGGACATTGTATATTAACAGAATTATTAGAGGAACTGTTGCAAATTGTTACCTAAACATGCTATTCTAGGTTGTTCAGAACACATAAGCATTACTAGTTTTTTTTAGAGAAAACTGAGTGAGGTTGTTATTCCTTTTTATACATCAGTAATTAGACTAAATGTAGTTGAGCGATTAGGACCCTATAACATGATATCTAATGCACAGGTAGAGATGCAGAATGGTGCATATGCAGAATTCCTAAGCATGATTTCTAAATGCTCAATATTAATCATGATTTCAAAAGATACTGGAGTGATAATTTATTTTAATGTTGTTTAGCCTAGGACAATATTTCTAAGCGTACATGGCATTGTGGAACATGATAGTAGAGGATACCATTTATTAGCAGGATTTTTTAAGTAAAAGTGAACATGCTGAAACATTAGGTATGAGACCTAATAAACATGATTTCTAATGCATGAATTTGAACATATGGGCCTAAACATGATCTCTTTTGCACTGATAGGAAATAAAATCAAATAGCATGGTTCCTAATGCATGAATTTGAACATATGAGCCTAAGCATGATCTCTATTGCACAGATAGGAAACAAAGTCTAATAGCATGATTTCTATCCCTTTAATAGCTATCGCATGCGTAGTTACCCCTCCCTTTTCACAATCCATCCCCCGAGTTGTTTACAAATTATTACAGGCCAGGGAATTATGAATTACACAACCAAAGGAAAATAAGAAGTTACTTCTATAGAGAGCCTTCAATTAGGTCCAGATCTTCCAAACCTCAATGCCTTGTGGTATTTCATATCCTTTCATAGTCCGGGTGTATAAGAGTTCCCTAAGGACCTCAAGGGCTCCCAGGTAGTGCTCACACCCAGACATAGCCAAAGAGTTACACATGTGCAGTGTGGAAGTGCCAGCCTTGTGTGTCAGAGTTCAGAGGGTACTCAAAGGGTCCCCAAAGCAGTTCTCACACGAAGGGGGCTGAACCTAGACTTCTAAGAGTATATGTGAGAGTGCTTTTTATTTAAAAGGATTTAAGTAAGGAACAATTTTGAGAAAGGGTAAGTAAGAAAACAATTTTGAAGAAGGAAATGGAAGCTTAACATCACACAAAAGACCAAGGATAGTCCAACAAGCACAAACAGGGGTAATGGGATTTGAGGGACAAATACAGAGCATGTAAGGGCAGACATACAGTAGGCAGATACACACATGGACATACAATCAGGAACTCCTAAGGGTCTAGAGGATCAGGGGGTACAGTGCTAGGTCAGATTAACACCTAAGGCCATGGTTAAACTAATGTACCAGTAATAGGCATGTAAGAAGTAGGTGCTAAGTGTACAGAAACATGCTGTTCATAAAAAAATAAAGCCTAATTTAATCATGCAGAGAGAAGTTCAGGATCCTAGATACATGCTGAAGAGTAAGTAAGCAAATTGGAAGCATGCTGAATTACAACAGTAATGGAAACATGTTGGTTTGAGGACTGAAATCTAAATTAGAACATACCAGTGAAGTGAAGAAAGCAGTAACGTTAACAGGAAAGTAAGAGATGCACAATAGTTAGCCTTGGCTTGCAGCCGGCTAACTTAGAATAGTAGTAGTTAGCACAGAAGAGAGAGTAGAGATTTTTTTAAATTGTGAGAGAGATTTTTTAAAAAGATTAGTTCGTGTGTGTGACTGTGTATGAATAGAGTATATATAGTTTCGAAAACTTGATGAAAAATAAGGAAAGAACCAGAATTTACTAGTGATTGTGGGACTGAATATCAATCAGTACCCAATTAGTACAAGTATCCCTATTATCAAGGGAGTAATTCACACGGTGAGTATTAAATAAGGAAATAACCATATATAGCTTAGAGGAATATAAGAACATTGTAAGTATAATAGGCAATTAGGTATCCCTTAATTGAAGGGGTTAAACTAAAACGGCTAGTAGGTACAATAATAATTAAGGAAAGTTCTGATGCCTGTAACATATAAGGAAATAGTTTCACCCCTAATTCAAGCATACAATTGAGACTAGGTTTAGAATATATCACTTTAGGAAATAGTAATCAATTAACAGTTAATCAATTATGTAACAAGGTAAGAAAACTAAGTTGGAAAAAAGTTGGAAATCAGTAAGAACATCTCATAAGAAATCAAGGATTCGAAATTGATACTAATTAAGGGAAGAACTCATGTATCTAAGGAAACATTCAGAATCAGCAGAGGATATCCTAGGAAAAATCAGTATAGTACTACTCATAATCATTCAGGGATTCAAAATAGTAATGATTCAAGCAGGGTGAACACACAAGAAGCAGCAGAATCAAAGACCCAATAGCATAGTGAAGCAATAATCACAAAGAAACATGGATTACTCATGGGAAAAATACACACATACAAATCGAAAGAAAAAGACATGCTCAGAATTTAGAATACAGTGTTAAAACAAAAGTTTTAACATAATAATTCATGATTCAAAGTGATAAAACGTTTAAGCATATGGGAAAAATCACTTGAACTTTGAGAAACTGTTTGAAGAAAAGGTTTCAGAAACCCTAAGTGAAAAACTTGTTTAAAAAATGGAAAACCTATAAGAAAAAAAAAGTAATAATACTCGTAATAAGCCCGGATCTAGTGTATATCTAAGAGAATAGGAAGGTTTTCGAAGAAAACATGTAAAAAGCTTCATGATATACACATATCTAAGACATATCTAAAAGGAATCGTGAAAATACCCGGGGTTAGGGTTTTAGAGAGTTGAAAAACTAGAAAAACCTTAAAGATGTCGCCAACGTTAGCCGGAAAAGTCATGGCTCTTACTCAGACGACCGGAAGATGGCATGAGGGACCATGGGTAGGAGCTGAACCGCTCCAGGTTCGCCTGAGGGCCTTAGGGTGTCATTAGACCGGTGTAGGGTGAAGCAGTAACCAGGAGATAATGGGAGACCATAGTTTTCGCTGAGGGAACTAGCCGAAGAAGATGAACAAACTCCATCGGAGAAGGGAGGCAAGGGAAGGTTCTNGGGGGGGGGGGGGGGGGTAGGTCTAGGTTTAATTATGGTAACACTAACCTGGGCCGTTGATTTAAATTGATCAACAACTCAGATTAGTCGTGGGGTTGGACCGGGTAGGATTTTAGGTCTGGGCTGGGTAATTGGGCTGATTAAATTGGGTAGGGGTTCGGGTGAAATTAGGTTAGAATTGAAACTAAAAGTGGCTATTAGTTAAATACCCATAAAAAAGATAAATAATTACTAAAAAATAGCTAATAATTATATAAAATGAAATTAATGCTAAATAAATGAAATTAATGTACAATTAGGCCATAGTTGTAAAATTATTGTAATTATGGTCAAATAATGCCAAATTGGCTAATTTGTAAAATAATTAAATCCTAATAGGATTAAAAATGATATATTTAAATGGGAAATATTTTGAAATTATTTATAATACAATTTATGAATAATTATTGAATATAAAAATATGAAAGATTTCGAAAAAATACCAGTTATTATAAAGAGCGATTTTGGAGGTATATATACAAATTTAAAAAATAATTTGAGAAAAAATTGGGTATCAACAGCTGCCCCTCTTTACCCGGGAAGGATGAAGAGTTGTCGGGTAAAAATATGATGGCCAATTTGACCGATTGAAAATAACTTGAAAGGTTCAGGCCGCACCCTAGTCTCTGAGCTGCCTACATATCCCTAGTCTTACAGGAATCAGGCCGTATGTAGTTCCGGGGTCATCAGTGAAGTATAACGATGAAGCTTTACAAAAATGGACGCCAAGTACAGGGTTAGAGGAGCAAACGACTTATAGAGATGGTTTGGGAGAACTGGGAAGGGACTACTCCTGCTGGGATGGCTGTTGCTTGCCGGATTACCTGAAAATAAACAATACGAGCGTATATTGTGCATAATTTAAACATGATGCAAATTCCCGTTGGACGATGAATGTTGTCTTTGGACGGTTAAGGATGACGTCTTTAGACCATGATGTCCCGGGCCATGAATTGCTTTGATGAGGGATTCGCAGGCCATGAAATGATGTTCTAGGGCCATGAGGATGGTGCCTCTGAACCATGACGCCTTTGAATAATTATATGCAAAATGATAAAAAGAGATCCTCAGGCCATGACATGGTGTTCTCGGGCTATGAAGATGATGCCTCCGAATGATGATGCCTTTGGATAGGTTGGCGATAATTTCAGCCCATGAAGATGCAATAGCATGATGCTGACAAGACAAAGCTTAGTCTTGTGAATTTAAAAAGGGCAGAGCTTAGCTCGAAAGGAAGCGAATGAATGATGATAGAGACAGTGATTGATTTGACAAGTAAATGAGAGACAACATTTAGTCTCGGAAGGCAGAAAGGTAGCCTTATGTAAGATGCGAATGCAGATGGAGACATCGTTTAGTCTTGGAAGGCAGAAAGGTAGCCATATGTAATATGCGGATGCAGATTGAGACATCGTTTAGTCTCGAAAGGCAAAAAGGTAGCCTTATGCAATATGCGGATGCAGATGGAGACATCGTTTAGTCTCGGAAGGCAGAAAGGTAGCCTTATGCAATATGCGGATGCAGATGGAGACAGTGTTTAGTCTCGGAAGGCATAAAGGTAGACTTATGCAATATACGGATGCAGATGGAGACATCATTTAGTCTCGGAAGGAAGAAAGGTATCCTTATGCAATATGCGAATGCAGATAGAGATAACATTTAGTCTCGGAAGGCAGAAAGGTAGCCTTATGCAATATTAAGGAAGGACAATAGAAATTCTTAGCTGGTGTTAAATTGCGGTAGAGCATTATGATAATGAAGCATTCTTTGCGCTAATAATAAGTGTTGGCATGAAGAGTTTGAGGAACGATGTCTGTCCTTTGAGCGGATAATATTTTTCGGGGCTTTTTGCAATTTGTGCTTGCATCCAAAGAAAGATCATGAGTTTTGTAAAGAGGGGAAGGTTAGTTCGCATACCCGCTGGCTCTGCTTGGCTCGTTGGCTTGATCTGATCATACTGTCTGTATCATTGGGGTAGCGTTTGCTAACAAGCCATTTAAGAAAAAGAAATAAATATGCATGATTTTGTAAAAGTGTAATATATAATCTAAAATAGTTTTTGGATGAACCGACGATGTGGCACGGCTTGAGACATTTCAACCTCTTCTGCTGCGGAATTTTGAGGGTCCTCATCAAAATTCTGCCCCAATTTGCTGGGTGGATGCCTCTAAATGCTGCTCGCGCCGTGGCTGGTTGAACTTGATTTGAAATTTTGAGGGTCCTCCTCAAAATTCTGCCCTAGTTTCTAATTGCGGGGAAAAATAGATTTTGTTTGAATTGCGACCGAACCCATAGGGCTGCCTACGTATCCCGTCTTAAACGGGAATCAGGTCAGGCGTAGTTCAAATTACATCATTGAGAAAGCATAAAGATTACACATAGTAGCGCTTGACTGCATCTGAATTGATTGGCTTGGTCCAGACTTCTCTGTCCATTTCTACGAGTATAAGTGCTTCTCCTGTCAGCACTCTATGAACCATGTACGGACCTTGCCAGTTAGGAGAGAACTTCCCCTTGGCTTCATCTTGATGCGGAAAGATTTTCTTTAACATCAGCTGCCCTGGTGTGAATCGTCTCGGCTTGAATTTCTTGTTGAAGGCCCTGGCCATTCTGTTATGATATAGTTGACCATGACATACTGCATTCATTCTCTTCTATGAGGTCTAGTTGCTCATAACGACTTCTTACCCACTCTGCATCACCGAGCTCAGCTTCCTATATAATTCTTAGAGATAGAATCTCCACCTCAGCATGAACTACAGCCTCTGTACCATAAACTAGCATATAGGGAGTTACCCCTATTGATGTGCGGACAATGGTGCGGTATCCCAGTAAAGTGAATGATAACTTTTCATGCCATTGATTGTGCCTTTCTATCATCTTCCTTAGTATCTTCTTGATGTTTTTGTTAGCAGCCTCTACGACTCCATTCATCTGAGGTCTGTATGCTGTGGAATTCTTGTGTTTGATCTTGAAAGTTTCACACATAGCTTTCATCAAGCCACTGTTGATATTAGAACCATTGTCGGTGATGATTGACTCTGAAACTCTGAACCGACAAACAATGCGGTCGCAGACAAAGTCGGCCACGACTTTCTTAGTAACTGCCTTGTAGGAGGCTACTTCGACCCATTTAGTGAAGTATTCAATGGAGACCAAAATGAACATGTGGCCATTGGAAGCGACCGGCTTAATTGGTCCAATAACGTCTATACCCCAAGCAGTGAACGACCATGGCGAGCTAGTTGCATTAAGCTCACGTGGAGGCACTTTTATCATATCCCCATGTATCTAGAAGCGGTGTCACTTTCGAACATACTGGATGCAGTCCGTTTCCATAGTCATCCAAAAGTAACCAGCTCAGAGTGTTTTCATAGCTAGAACAAAACCGTTCATATGTGGGCCACAGGTCCCTGCATGAATTTCTTCCAGCAACTTTGATGCTTCTTTTGCATCAACACACCTTAATAACCCCAAATCGAGAGTCCTCATATACAGGATTCCTCCGCTGTGGAAAAAATTATTGTACAATCTCCGAAGTGTGAGTTTCTGAATGGAATTTGCAAGCTCGGGGTATTCTCCTTTCACCAAGTACCTATCGATGTCATGAAACCAAGGATTTTCATCTGCTTCTTCCTCGATATGGGCATAGTAAGCTGGCTGATTATGGATCTTCATGGGAACAGAGTCAATGAAATTCTTGTCTAGATGCTGGATCATTGAGGACAAAGTAGCTAATGCGTCAACGAACTTATTCTGGATTCTGGGGACGTGCCGAAATTCTATCTTTGTGAACCTATTTCTTAACCCCTGTACATGGTGCAGATACGGTAGTATCTTGGGATTCTTTGTTGCCCATTCTCCTTGTACCTGATGTACCAATAAGTCTGAATCACCAATCACTAACAACTCCTTGACGTTCATGTCAATGGCCATATTGAGCCCCAAGATGCAGGCTTCATATTCGGCCATATTGTTGGTGCAAGGGAACCTGAGTTTGGTGGATATCGGATAATGCTGACTGGTCTATGATACTAGGACTGCTCCAATACCGACTACCTTGAAGTTTGCTTCTCCATCAAAGAACATCCTCCAACCATCATAGGACTTTTCAATATCTTCTGCTATGAATGACACCTCTTCATCAGGAAAATATGTTTTCAGAGGTTCGTATCCCCCGTTTCGGGCGGTACTAGGACTGGCGGTGTTGACAATATTCCTTGATTTTGTCAAATGCCTTTTGACAATCATCGGTCCACTCGGTCGCAGCGTCCTTCTTCAGTATCTTAAAGATTGGCTCACAGATGACTGTAGACTGTGCTATAAATCGGCTGATGTAATTAAGCCTCCCCAAGAAAGTCATCACATCTTTCTTGTTCCTTGGTGGTGGTAGCTCTTGAATGGATTTGACCTTGGATGGATCCAATTCTATTCCCCGGCGGCTTACAATAAATCCCAGCAACTTCCCAGCAGGAACCCTAAATGCACACTTCGCGGGGTTTAGTTTCAAATTGTATTTTTGCAATCTATTGAAGAACTTCCCCAAATTCTCCATGTGATTAGCAACTTTCTTTGATTTGATAATGACATCATCCACGTACACCTCGATCTCCTTGTGAATCATTTCATGGAATATGGTGGTCATGGCCCTCATGTAGGTGGCCCCTGCATTCTTTAGACCGAATGACATCATTTTGTAACAATACACTCCCCACGGCGTAATGAACGTCTTTTTCTCAGCATCTTCCTCATCCATCCAAATCTGGTGATAACCAGCGAAGCAATCCACAAAGGACAGCAGTTCATGCTTAGCGCAGTTATCAATTATAATGTGTATATTTGGCAGAGGGAAGTCGCCTTTCGGACTGGCCCGGTTGGGATCTCGGTAGTCGACGCAGACTCTGACCTTCCCGTTCTTCTTTGGCATAGGTACAATGTTGGCTAACCATGTCGGGTACTCCACTACCCGGAGAACTTTGGCGTTGATCTGCTTGGTAACTTCTTCTTTGATTTTCAAACTCATATCGGGTTTGAAATTTTTGAGCTTTTGTTTCACTGGTGGACACATTGGATTGGTTGGCAGTTTGTGAGCCACAATAGATGTACTTAGACCAGTCATGTAATCATATGACCATGCAAATACGTCCTCTACTCTCTTAGAAACTTTGTGTATTCTTTCTTTTCTAATGGTGACAAATGAATGCTGATACGAGTCTCCTTAACGTTTTCTGAATCTCCTAGGTTGATAATTTCGGTCTCATCCAAGTTGGACTTAGGTCTGTTCTCAAAGTTCTCAACTTCTTTGACAATCTCGTCAGGTATGTCGTCCTCTTCTGAATCAATGTCCGTTTGCTGCGTTGCCTCATTGCATGTCACAGTCATCGGTTCATCAAGAAAAGTAATAGTAATGCTGTATAAATAAAGTAATGAGAGAAAACAATAACAATAAATATCAGATTCGTAAGAGAAATTTAGAAGATGCTTTGATAGATTGAATAACTGTTTTGAACATTGAAAATCTTTATTGCAGAAATTGAAAAAAAATGCAGGAAAAGAAAAATCATTTAGTAAATAAAACAGTAAATAATGCTTGTTTTAGTCTTGCTACCCCGAGGCTCGTCGGGCTTTGGTTGTCTTGATAGACCAGTTCTTGGGATATTCCCCCTTGATTACAGTCTGTATGGAAGGTCCTCCCTCCCCCTCCCCTTCGAGAACAACACAGCAATCCATATCATCATCCTCTAGGAACAAAATCCTCATTGCTGCAAGTGCTTCTTCCTCATCTGAACTGTAAATAGTGTTGGCCTGCTTGAAAGTCTGCTCAAGATGAGGTATCGACTGCTCCAAAGGGTAATAGGGACCGCGCTAAGGTGGAGACCAGTCATTGAATTCCTGCCAAGTGTACTCATACCCCAAACCGAAAGTGGTGCCATGTTCCTGAGCTTTATGGGCTTCGTGATCCCTTGAAGGTTTTTACCGAGCCCTTTGCATGGCTCATATCCTCTCCAGTTCAGGATGCTCTCAATCTTTTTATTCCACCATTTTTCCTTGTCGATATCATTGACCCGTTCAATATGGTGGTAAGTTCCTCTGCCTATCTTCCTTTTTCTGTCAATCACCAGAATAGTTTGACGGCTATAAATGGGGTTGCTACCGTCACCATGAATAATCACCTCTTGGTGGTTCCACTCGAATTTTACCGCCTGATGTAGTGTTGATGCTATGGATCCAGCAGCATGAATCCAGGGTCGTTCCAACAATAGGTTGTAAGATGCAGGAACATCTATCACCTGGAAATCCACTTCGAACCAAGTCGGTCCCATCTGTAGACATAGACTGATCTCCCCCATGGTGGACCTCTGAGAACCGTCAAAGGCTTTCATATTGATCGCCCCATACTTTATCTCGTGTAGCCCTTTACCCAATTTCTTGAGTGTTATCAACGGACAAATGTTAAGACTGGAACCTCCATTGATCAAGATTCTTGTGATGAAATGATCTTCGCATTGCACTGTGTTGTGCATTGTTTTGTTGTACCCCAATCCTTCAGGTGGTAGCTCATCCTTAAAAAAATGATTTTATGACTCTCCAGTACTTGGCCTACCATATTGGCCATTTTCCCACTAGTGATGTTGTTTGGAACATATGCTTCACTCAACACTTTCAACAAAGCATTTCTGTGTGTTTCAGAATTCTGCAGCAGAGAGAGGATGGATATATGTGCCAGTGTCTTGTTCAGATGGTCGATGAATGAATACTCCTTAGCCTGCACCTTTCTCCAAAGGTTATCGAGACCCGTTTCAATAAGGGGAGGCCAGTTGGCGGCCTGCTTGCTTGACTCGGCCAGATGCTCAGGGGTGTAGACCCTACCAGTTCTCGTCATTCCCTGTGCTGCGACAACTTCCTCAGACCTGACCTTTATTTTCCTTCTTTTCTCGGATGTGTAGTCCCAAGGAATAGAGTTTGAATAGACGGGTGGCGTGGTTGACATTGCCACCGGGATTGGTGCAGCCATCTTTATTTCAAACGGAATATGTGTTGGGGGTGGCGAGACTGCGACCTCAAACGAAGCTGGTACATTTGTTGGAGATACAAACTCAACTTCAATTGGCACTGGTGACTTTGCAAGTGGTGTTGCTTCAAACTCAAATGGCATAGACATATTCACCTCAGAGGGCTCGCTGAATATGGACTATGATCGGTTTGAGAGTGACTGCGAGTTTCTTTGGGTCATCGCGTTCTGTGATCAACCCGGTTGACCCCTCGGGATCCCAATCATCTTCTATTTCAATCATATGGATACCTCTACCCTTATGGTCTGGCAGAGGATTTTCACGGACGTTTGGAGCAGGGTCTTTTACCACAATAATCTTGTTGTCAATGGGAGCCTGTATTTTGTCCTTCAGAGAATGGCATTCTTCGATGGTGTGTCCCTTCATGCCGGAATGGCATGCACAGGATTTGTTTGGGTTAACCCATTGAGAAGGGTTCTCAGGGGTGGCAGCAGGGATAAGTGTGACATAACCAACAACTTTGAGTTTTTCATACAACTAGTCAATGGGATCGGCTATGGCGGTGTATTGCTTTGGAGGGCGTCGATCAAAATTGGGACGAGGTCTAGGGAAGTTTTGGCGTGCAGGGGTTGATTGGTAATGGGATGGCTGGGAAATATAAGTGTGGTAGACAGGAGGGGGTTGTGGATATTTGGGCGAAGCAGGTTGATATGTGGGTGGTGGAGCTTGGTAGGAAGGTGGTGGAGTTTGGTAATTTTGTGGTGGATCTTGATAATTTGGTGAGGGTGCTTGGTAATTTGGGGTTGGATGATATGTGAGTGGAGGTGTCAGATAGGTTTGGTACTTGAGCCGGGACTTGGTTCTTTGTGCGACCATTACGTCTCCTACATCTCTTTTCTTAGACACACCACCGGACTGTAGAGCCTTGTTAGTGGCTTGCAAGGCTTCGAAATTTGTAACCATACCGCTTTTAATACCTTCTTCAATCCGCTCACCCAATTTGATGATGTCAGAGAACTTGTGTCCCTCAAACATCATTAACTGTTCATAATACTGCGGGTCCTGAGCCCGGACAAAGAACTTGTTCATCTGTTCTTCTTCTAGAGAAGGTCTGACTTTAGCGGCTTCGGACCTCCAGCGAGTAGCATATTCGCGAAAGGTTTCTGTAGGCTTCTTCTTCAAATTTTGAATGTAGAACACATCCGGTGCGTTCGCTGTGTTTAATCTAAATCTGTCCATGAAATCAGACGCCATGCTTACCCAATTTGACCATTTCTTGGGGTCTTTGATGATGTACCAAGACAGTGCATCTCCTTCCAAACTCCTCATGAACAGCTTCATGCGGATTCTTTCTTCCTTTCCCATGCCATCTAATTTGTCACAATAGGTCCTCAGATGGACTCTCGGATCACCAGTACCGTCAAACATTTTGAACTTTGGAGGTTTGTACCCCTCAGGCACTTCGACATCAGGTTGGATACAAATTTCTTCATAATTCAACCCTTCAATCCCCTTGGTCCCTTCAACACTCTGGACTCGGCTGGTCAGTTTCCTAAGCTCCTCGGCCAGGTTCTTGATAAGTAAATCCTTTTCGTCAAACTCGGACGCCAGTGAGATAGGCGGACTGGAGTGGGTTACAGTTTCCACATAGATGGGATTGTTATAGGTGTGGAAATGGTCCTTTGTGGGGTTTTGAGGTTCTGGGATAAGTAGTGGAGTGTTATTTGAGGTGTGGCATGCATTGTACTGTGTCGAGAGAGTTTGGTTCTTTGGGGGAGTGGTGTGATGGTGGGGTTTTGAGCATTTGGAGTGTTGACGTCAGGGACGTGGAGGGAAAATGACAAGTTGGCCAGGTTCTAGACTTGATCGAGTTCTTCCTGAAACTTTAGCAATTTCTGTTCAAGTGGCGACATGTTCTCATGCAGGACCTGAATACCTCGGCCATCAGTGGCCTGTACCCGTTTAATCACATTCTCCTTTCTGATGCCGCTGGACTCTTCCATCTTACTTTTGCCTTTGTCTTTGCCCGTAGGAGGACTAGGGGGAGGAGTAGGTGGAGGGCCCTTGGATCTGGTGCTATAGGCTGATGATGCCAAAATGCACGAACTAACATTTGGGGAGGGGAGTAAGAAAAAATAAAAACAAAAGGTAACCAAGTCAGTGAGGATCATGAAAAGAGTATTGAAATATTTAAACACATAATGCGGAAATGAAAGCGTGTCCTAAGTTGGGGACCTCTTTGTGCCCGAGGTAGGCCTAGCGACAAATTGATTTGGAGAACTTAAAATGATAAATGCCTCATTTTATTGATAATATAATAGAAAAATCCCGAAACTACAGACGAAAAAATAAAATCACTAATGGCCATTGGCCTTATTACATTGATAGAAAAATAAAGACATTCTTATCTACTTGGTCCCAGAAGGACCTTCCCCAGATTCGGCATTCCTGCTTTCTTCTAACAGCTTTCCTAGCTCGTGAAGTCCCAACAGCAGGTAGGTTCTGGCTAGGTATCCTCCTGCAGCGCCCTCAGCCTTTTGACAATCTTCAACCCTTTTGATGAACTTTTCTTCCAAATCGATTGTACCTCGTCCAAACATCCCAGCCTCTTGTTGGCACTAATAGCCATGTCCTTCCACTCCTCGATCAGTCTTTTGTTGGACTCATGTGTCTTGTGGTGATCATCCTCATTTTCCCGGATCCTTTTACGCAACTGGTTGAACTTGACTTGTGCTTCAACCCTTTCATCTATAACCCTGTGACCTCGGACGTACCCCGGCTTGCTCTGACCACCCAGATCCTCTTCTAACCAACCAAGATAGAAAGGGGTATAACCAGCGTGATACCTGTCCGACTCGATGGTGTCTTTCTCAAGTATAACCTTGCAGTGCCATAGGTGTTGAGCTTGGAACTTGTGAAGACTGTCATTATTTTTGAAGTCGGCTCGGAGATGGCTCATCTTCTCGACCCTAGGGATGACTTGCTTCCTTCCTGTTTGCCTCATAACTCGAAGAGGGACGTAAGGGTATGTCCCCCTTAGACCAGTCAGTACCAAAAATGATGCGTCTCAGGATCGAATGATGAACTCATCCGTTTGAAACCATTCGAACATCCATTGAACCTGTTCTTCAGTCAGGTTGTCAAAAAGCTCGACCCATCCTTCAACATCTTCAGGTTGAGTGAACATGTCAGGGATATAGTTCATCCGCTTTGGGTGATGGAAAGCGATGTGGTATCCCACATTCGGCGGTTGATGTCCTGTCGATATTCGCCCTTTTGGAGATGTTCCATGAGCCAGAGTTGAAGTAATAAATTGCAACCTTCGAAATGCTTTGCTCCTTGTTGACATTTTTCTATGGCCCGATATATATCTGCAACGATCATGGGCACAATGCTGAAATATTGCCCATTTACCCCTTCCATTATGGTCTTAGTTACCATGGATAATCTGGTATGGATCCTTTCCTTCTTCATCGGGAACACGATCAAACCCAAAAAGCAGACCATAAATACGAACACTCGGCGATGGACGTGTCCCAGAGAGGTGATATCAAACTTGTCATTGTAGGTACGGTATGATTTGCTGTAGCTATGCCGTTCGTACAAGTAGTCAAAATGAATGTACGAATACTCCATACATACCAATTCCACATCCTTTTTCAGACCCATCATTTTGCGGAAACTTCTGCCTGTGCGGTTCTCAGGCATCAGCAACCCCGGAGTTTCCCATACTAGGTTAGCTAGCCCTCCTATGTCTTCTATCAATGGCGCCATTTCGATGTTTCTAAAGCGGAACACGGATCTTTCACAATCCCAGAACAGGGTAGCAGCCTCTACTATCATTTTGTTAAGCTGGATTTCCAGAAGAGATGGTAGATTACCCAAGTATTTCCTGACGATAGCTTTGTCGCTGGAGTATAGATCCTCCCACCAACTTAGCACTTTTGGGTGGATGTTGGAGACCATGTCAAATCTGGGGACTTCGTGCCTCATTTTTTTTTCCTGCAAAACAAATAGTTAGGACCTTACCCCCACAGGACTCGACTATTTAACGTCAATAATTAGCAGGAAGCATTTAGTTCTCCAAATAAATGCACAGAACGTGAGGGCACCCGTTTGGGTGTAGGGAAACCCGGTGGACTTTTGGATAAGGCTTATCTTAAAAGCTATCGTGCGGACGACACTTTAGCTTGACTAGTTTTGACAATTATGCATGCAATAGTTCAACAGAGTAAGGTTTCTTTGAGGTTTTAGACTGGTACCCTTGAGCGGACAACTCAAGGGGGAAAGGCACAGAACCGTCGACTGCACCGCTGATCGACTAGTTTTACCGTAAATAAGCCTTTCCGAATTTTAGTGGGTGATAATATAGGAAGGGCGCAACCACTCATCAAACGTTGCTATAGTATTTTGTTTGGAACGAGTGGAGTATGAATGTTAAGCATGATTTATGCAATAAGTATTAAAACAAGTTGTCACATATTTTCACGTTAAAGAAAGCGGTAAAAACGGTAATAATGATTTAAAGAAGTTACAAAAGGAAACAAAGAGACATGTAAGTTATGTTTTGAAAAAATAAATACCCGAAGTAAACAATTAATTGCATGCAAAGGGAATAGGAAAGGGTGCAAGTATTTAAAAATAAAGGCATAAATTCACGAAACAATTTGAAATGGTAAAAGCCTAGATATCCCAGCAGAGTCGCCATGCTGTCGCGCACTCTTTTTTTTGCTCTTCCACGCGGAAGATCGGGTTTATGACATTGGTTGGAGACAACTCTTTCCTTTTGGGAAAGGGGTTTACATATTTTGAAGAGTCGCCACCTAACAATTTTAACGGTGCGTTAGGGCACCTAAGGGGTTCAATTACAACTACGTTGCTAACCAGAGATTTGGGTAAGGGATTAAAATTATCCTAAGGGGAAGGTATTAGGCACCCCTCAGGATCCACAAGTGTGGTTTCCGACTAAATGGTTTCCTGAATTTGTACAACTAACAAATAACAAGTAAAGGCTCAAATAAGAGGGGCTTTAAGTCTTAAGCGTACAGGTGTTTAGAAAACAGTAGGGATTATGAACTAGCGTATACAGGTGTCCTAGGTTTATAATAATATGGATCATATTAATGCAATACCCGGTAATCACTCCTCGAAGAGGGGATACACGTGGTATTAGCGCATCGGTCATCATATCCATATTTTACCCTTCCCCACCCCGTGAAGGTAATTAAAACATGTGTTGGTCACGGATTCTATTGCGTGCTATTACCCGTCCCATCCTATCAGTCCTGGAGGAGGTTAGGACTACTATCCTAAAGGGTAGGTACTACGCAGACCCTCAGGTTTAAAAGGATAAAAATCTAAGGCGACAAGCAAAGAACATGTAGGACTGCAGTTAGTGGGAAACACATAGGAGCATATAGGAGGCTCAGATTTTCCTCTGCAGATAATGCATATAATTAGCACGACTCAAACACATATAAGGGCAGTATTGTTAATTAATATCCTAAGACATGGTATCTAGGTGAATTCAGAGGATAAACAGATAGGCAGACTTGTTTTATAACTCAAAAACGTGCACTAATTAGTTTGCCTACTGATTTAAAAAGTACCTATTAGTGTTAAGCAGCATACACAAGAGAGACAAATTTCTAATTTCTGGAAAAATAGTATCACAAGATTTTTAGGCGGTTTGGCGAGGACGACAATTTCTGATCTCTCCGAAAAGAGCTGAAAGAAAAGGATGACGAGCTGGTGAAGGTCATCGACAAAGAAGAGGAGCTGGAGGTTAGTAGGGGGGTCGAAGCCCAGTGCGGCGATCTCCAAGCCCAGGTGATCTCATTGCGCACCAATCTCGAGGAGTGTGAATTCAAAACTGATGCTTTAAATGGCGAGGTCGCCGAGAAGGTAGAGGATCTCAAGAAGGTGGAGTTAGCTCAGTCGGGGGATATGGGGAAGGTAGAGGCTTTGAAGATCATAATCCGTGGTCTTCGTTCTGAGCAAGAGAATGCCTTGGAGACGACCAGACTCAAAGAAGAGCGGCTTGATGGGTGGATTGGAGAATTGGAGAAAGAGGCTTCTAAACTTTGTGATCGAGTCGCTGCTCTAGAGGCTGAGAAGGCACAACTATTGGCTCGACCATCCTCTTCCGTGTTTCTAATTTCCCTAATGTTCCCTGAGATTTATATGAAGAGTGGATTCACGTCGAGGCCTAGCTGGATATATTCAGAGATCTGATGAGAGCGGGGACCATTTCAGAAGTCGTCCTCGAGGATGCTCTTGTTAAGGCACGTGGATCTCGGGTCGCTTGTGGCTACGATCTTGCTACACCGGAACGATGAGGAGGATGCGGGCATGGATCCGATTTAAGAGGACGCTTTATGAGGATGAGTATCCTGATGGCGATGGTGAAGGGGTGGATGGTAGGGGTGTTTATGGTTCGGCTTGGACCGATTTTTTCCTAAAAAGAAACCAAACCAAGTAAGTCGGTTTTTCAAATAAACCAAACTAAAACAGTTAAGTCGGTTTTTGATCAATTAGTTTTTTGTCGGATTTGGTTAGTTTTTCGATTATTTATCGATTTTTTTGTTAAATATGAGACATACACTACCAAACACATATTCCGGAGACTACTTTTTCAATGTAACACTATCAAACCAATTGCTCTTTGAGAAATCTATCATTTACCAAGATATATTGATGATAATTGAATCAACCATTGATGAATAATATTGTTTATTTTTAACATGAAATTAATTCTTGTACTTAGCAAAAGAAAACTACCAATCAAACTAGAATGTAAAGGAAAAGAATTAGATTATTATAATAGCGAAAAACTTGACTAAAAATATAAACTACTAATATTTACTATAAAATTTTAAAAAATTTCTATAAAAATATACGT
>MDKI01201300.1:0-11111 GCA_005239505.1 Nicotiana paniculata | reverse complement strand
GGCATCACATGTCAAACCAAATATAAGGGAAAGCAGAATGTATTTCATAACCTAATATGCCGGAATCAAACATGTCATAGGGTATTTCTAAGTTACTTAGTTTCTTCCTAACTACTCTAAAAAAAATTAAAGTGCCCGGTTCAAGCTACACCCTTGGAAAAGAACCGGTGCCCAAAGAAAAACCAAGGGATACTCCCTACCTATCTTTAAAAAAAAAAAAATTTAAATTTTTTTTAATCGGACTTTATCCCTCAAGAAAATTGTCCAACAGATCCATCGTTGGAAAAAGTCCGAGATTTTTCTAAATAACAATAATTTTATACAATTACACCTCAGAAAGTAGTTTCCCCACCCCACATTTATGTTATGCATAGTCCTCGATGCATGATCACAAAGAAAAACATTAAAACAAGGGTTAGAAATACTCCTTGAGACCCTCTCCGGCCTAGCTCGGACATGATTCTCAATATTTAGAGTCGGGATGACCCCGCACTTAAGCTCAAACGTGCCCCTCAGCTTCAACTTTTGGGTACTCAGACTTCCCTTACTCTGCAAAATAAAAACAACACAAAACTCGACACTAACAAAAATAATGAAAAGATATACATGCTGGGTTGCCTCCCAACAAGAGCCTTATTTATAGTCATGGCACGACTCTGCTACTTTACCACTTTTCCTTCCACTTTGAGGATATGAATTGCGTCCCCAATTTTGCATCAATTTTTCTGTCACGTTCATGGGGTGGTGGTGTAAAAATGAAGGAACCAAACAATAGGTATCGCATATTGCACTTCTTGGCCCTTAGGTGAGGGATGTCATTTTGTCTCCTTGGCATCACAAATTTCAGAATATAAACACTTTGTTCCTCATCCATTGACTCCTCTATATGCTCGACTGGATCAATTCCCATGTCACCAACCAAACACAATGTTGAAAAGTGTTTAGAATGAGGTCCAATACGCTCAAACTCAAATACTGCATTATTTTTGACATCCTATATTTTATACTCTTCATCAACCTTGACATCATTAATAATTTGGCCGAATATTTGAATTTCCTCTTTCCGTTCCACAAGCTGGCCAGTATCCACAAATATTGATGGTAGGGCATAAGACACCTCAACCTTTTTATTCAATTGAGCCTGCAGGTCATGGATATCTGAGCCAAATTGGTCTATCTCTTGCCTAAGCTCAGTTCTTCCTTTTATCAGTTGTTCTGTCATATTTGAAATACCATCACAAAGAAACTCATGAGATTTTATTAGTTGAGCTTGTTCCTCTAGCCAAGATTGGCCCATTATATCTGCTTCTTCAAAATTATCTTCTGGTGGGAACTCGCTCTCTTTGTCGAGTTGAGGTTCTTCTTGGAAATTGGCCATTAATTCATCCACTCTAGCCTGGAGTCTTTTGATAGCTAAGGCGTCAAGAACTTGTTGCTCGGCTATCATGTTCTGTTTCTCCACTGCTTGTCTCATCAAGTCCATAATACGAGCCACGCTTTCCCTATCACCACTTCCTTGCTCCTATCAAACTCATTAACATTATTAGAAACATTACAATAAAATCTCTGAGAAGGATAATAAGAATTAGGACAACCATACCAATGGCCACCTTGACAACCACACACATTACAAAAATTCCACACATTAGATTGAGATGGACAATATTGCCACATATGTTGTCCTCCACAATATGCACAAGGATCGTCATAATAAGAATAACCACTATTCGACATATTATCATTCCAAGATGCCATATCAAGTAAGATAATAATATATTAAATTAAGATACAAATAAAAAATAAAAAATAAAAACTGAAATAGAAAAAAGGAAAAATTCAATCTAGTAGAATAGTTAATTTCTAAGTCCCCGGCAACGGCGCCAAAAACTTGTTGCTCCCAAACGCACACGTAAGTATACGTGGTCGACAAGTAATATAGAATTGTAAGTACAACTATCGTACCCACGGGGACTTGTGATTAACTATCAACTAAATTAAACCCAAACAATTAATCTATTCAAGAGAATACTAAAGTATGAATATTTAATTAAAATTAATATAGAATAATAAAATATGAAATTAAAGAAAGAGAAGAGAAGAAAAACTAGGTAGAAGCCTCCTTCAAGCGTGGTGTGTGTTCCTCCACGTGAATTCCCCTTCAAAATATGTTAGCTCCCTCAAAAATAAGCTTAGACTTGCTTTTATACGTGTTGGGTAGGTTTAGGGCCGAAATATCCGTCTCCAGGGCAAAATAGGACAAAAGTCTCATCACCGGCGCCCTGGCTAGCGTCAGGCGCCCACCAAGGCGCTGCCCAAATTTTGTGTTCTGCCTCCAGCGCCACAGGTAGTGCTGGGCGCTTCCTGTGGCGCCCAAAATTTCCATTTTTCCGGTTTGTCCGGTTTTCGTCCGTTTTGGCTCTAATTTCGCGCATTTCTCCCTTAATTGATCCCGAATCATTCCTACATATAAAAAACACTTCAAATTAATATAAATCATCATATTTAAAATCTAAAACTCACGAAACAAAAGTAAAATATGAGGCGATATACATAGAAATATATACACTTTAAGCTAAATATCAGTAATCAAGGGGACATATCTCAAGAACTGGTCTATCAAGACAACCAAAGCCCGACGAGCCTCGGGGTAGCAAGGCTAAAACAAGTATTATTTACTTTTTTATTTACTAAATGATTTTTCTTTTCCTGCATTTTTCAATTTCTGCAATAAAGATCTTCAATGTTCAAAACAGTTATTCAATCTATCAAAGCATCTTCTAAATTTCTCTTACGAATCCGATATTCATCGCTATTGTTTCCTCTCATTAATTTATTTATACAATATTACTATTACTTGTCTTGACGAACCGATGACTGTGACATGCAATGAGACAACGCAGCAAACGAACATTGATTCAGATGAAGGCGACATACCGGAGGAGATTGTCAAAGAAGTTGAGAACTTTGAGAACAAACCTAAGTCCAACCTGGATGAGACTGAAGTTATCAACTTGGGGGATTCAGAAAACGTCAAGGAGACTCGCATCAGCATTCATTTGTCACCATCAGAAAAGAAAGAATACATAGAGTCTCTAAGAGAGTATGAGGACGTATTTGCATGGTCGTATGATGACATGACTGGTCTAAGTACATCTATTATGGCTCACAAACTGCCAACCAATCCAATGTGTCCACCGGTGAAAGAAAAGCTTAGAAAGTTCAAACCGGTCATGAGTTTGAAGATCAAAGAAGAAGTTACCAAGAAGATCAATGCCAAAGTTCTCCAGGTAGTGGAATACCCGACATGGTTAGCCAACATTGTACTTGTGCCAAAGAAGGACAGGAAGGTCAGAGTCTGCGTCGACTACCGAGATCTCAACCGGGCCAGTCCGAAAGACGACTTCCCCTTGCCAAATATACACATTCTGATTGATAATTGCGCCAAGCATGAAGTACAATCCTTCGTGGATTGCTTCGCTGGTTACCACCAGATTTGGATGGATGAGGAAGATGCTGAGAAAATGGTGTTCATCACGCCATGGGGAGTGTATTGTTACAAGATTATGCCATTCGGCTTGAAGAATTCAGGGGCCACCTACATGAGGGCCATGACCACCATATTCCATGACATGATTCATAATGAGATCAAGGTGTACATGGATGATGTCATTATCAAATCAAAGAAAGTTGTTGTTCACATGGAGAATTTGGGGAAGTTCTTCAATAGATTGCGAAAATACAATTTGAAACTAAACCCCGCGAAGTGTTCATTCGGGGTTCCTGCTGGGAAGTTGATGGGATTTATTGTAAGCCGCCGGGGAAAAGAATTAGATCTGTCAAAAGTCAAAGCCATTCAAGAGCTACCACCACCAAGGAAAAAGAAATATGTGATGAGTTTCTTGGGGAGGCTTAATTACATCATCCGGTTTATAGCACAGTCTACAGTCATCTGTGAGCCAATATTTAAGATGCTAAAGAAGGACGCCGCGACCGAGTGGACCGATGATTGTCAAAAGACTTTCAACAGAATTGAGGAATATTTGTCAACACCGCCAGTCCTAGTACCGCCCGATCCAGGCAGACCTTTGTTACTCTATCTTCCCGTGTTAGATGGAGCTTTCAGCTGCATTCTGGGGCAGCACGATGAAACGAGAATGAAGGAACAAGCTATTTATTACCTCAGTAAGAAGTTCACTCCATATGAGGCCCGGTATTCTCTATTAGAGCGTACCTGTTGTGCTCTAACTTGGGTCACCCAAAAGCTGAGGCATTACTTTTGTGCCTACACAACATATCCCATATCAAGGAGGGATCGATTAAAGTACATTTTTCAGAAGCCTATGCCCACTGGCAAGCTAGCCAAGTGGCAAATCTTGCTGAACGAATTCGACATTTTTAACATGACTCAGAAGGCAGTTAAAGGACAAGCTCTGGCAGACCATCTTGCTGAGAATCCCGTAGACGGAGGATACGAACCCCTGAAAACATATTTTCCTGATGAGGAGGTATCATTCATAGGAGAAGACATTGCAGAATCCTATGATGGTTGGAGGATATTCTTCGATGGAGCAGCAAACTTCAAGGGAGTCGGTATTGGAGCAGTCCTAGTATCAGAGACCGGTCAGCATTATCCGACATCCTCCAAACTCAGGTTCCCTTGCACCAACAATATGGCCGAATATGAAGCTTGCATCTTGAGTCTCAATATGGCCATTGACATGAACGTCCAGGAACTGTTAGTGATCGGTGATTCAGACTTATTGGTACATCAGGTACAAGGAGAATGGGCAATAAAGAACTCCACGATACTGCCATATATGCACTACGTACAGGAATTAAGAAAGAGATTCACAAATAGAGTTCCGGCACGTCCCCAGAATCCAGAATGAGTTCGCCGACGCATTAGCTACTTTGTCCTCAATAATCCAGCATCTGGACAAGAATTTTATTGACCATATTCCCATAAATATCCATAATCATCCAGCTTACTGTGCCCATATCGAAGAAGAAGCAGACGGAAATCCTTGGTTTCATGACATCGATAAGTACTTGGAAAAAGGAGAACACCCCGAGCTTGCAAATTCCACTCAGAAATGCACACTTCGGAGATTGTCCAATAATTTCTTCCACGGTGGAGGGATCCTGTATAGGAGGACTCCCGATTTGGGGTTATTAAGGTGTGTTGATGCAAAAGAAGCATCAAAACTGCTGGAAGAAATTCATGCTGGGACTTGTGGCCCACATATGAACGGTTTTGTTTTATCAAAGAAAATACTCTAAGCTGGTTAATTTTGGATGACTACGGAAACGGACTGCATCCAGTATGTTCGGAAGTGCCACCGTTGCCAGATACATGGGGATATGATAAAGGTGCCTCCAAGTGAGCTCAATGCAACCAGCTCACCATGGTTGTTCTCCACTTGGGGTATGGACGTTATTGGACCAATTAAGCCTGCCACTTCCAATGGCCACAGGTTCATTTTGGTCTCCATTGACTTCTTCACTAAATGGGTCGAAGCAGCCTCCTACAAAGCAGTTACTAAGAAAGTCGTGGCCTACTTTGTCCGCGACCGCATTATTTGTCGGTTCAAAGTTCCCGAGTCAATCATCACCGACAATGGTTCTAATCTCAACAGTGACTTGATGAAAGCTATGTGTGAAACTTTCAAGATCAAACACAATAATTCCACAGCATACAGGCCTCAGATGAATGGAGTCGTAGAGGCCTCTAACAAAAACATCAAGAAGATACTAAGGAAGATGATAGAAAGGCACAAGCAGTGGCATGAAAAGTTATCATTCGCTTTATTAGGATACTGCACCACTGTCCGCACATCAACAGGGGCAACTCCCTATATGCTAGTTTATGGTACAGAGGATGTAATTCCTGCCGAAGTGGAGATTCCATCTCTAAGAATTATACAGGAAGCTGAGCTCAGTGATGCAGAGTGGTTAAGAAGCCGTTAGGAGAAACTAGCCCTCATAGACGGGAAGAGAATGAATGTAGTATGTCATGGTCAACTATATCAAAAAAGAATGGCCAGGGCCTTCAACAAGAAAGTCAAGCCAAGACGATTCACACCAGGGCAGCTGGTGTTAAAGAAAATCTTTCTGCATCAAGATGAAGCCAAGGGGAAGTTCTCTCCCAACTGGCAAGGTCCGTACATGGTTCATGGCGTGCTGACAGGAGGAGCACTCATACTTGTAGAAATGGACGGAGAAGTTTGGCCGAAGCCGATCAATTCAGATGCAATCAAGTGCTACTATGTGTAATCTTTATGCTTTCTCAGTGATGTAATTTGAACTACTCCTGACCTGATTTCCGTTTAAGAGGGGATACGTAGGCAGCCCTATGGGTTCGGTCACAATTCAATAAAAATATATTTTTCCCCGCAATTGGAACTGGGGCAGAATTTTGAGGAGGGCCCTCAAAATTTTGAAGCAAACAACAGTCCACAAGCATTCACCCAGCCAACTGGGCAGAATTTTGAGGAGGACCTCAAAATTCCGCAGCAGAAGAGGTCGCAATGTCTCAAGCCGTGTCATGTCATCGATTCATCTAAAAAAAACTATTTTAGATTATATATTACAAAGTCATGAATATTTATTTTTTCTGAAGCAGCTTATTTAGCAAACGCTACCCCAATTGACACAGACAGTATCATCATGATCAAGCAAACGAGCCAAGCAGGGCCAGTAGGAATGCGAACTAACCTTTCCCCTTTACAAAACTCATGATCTTTCTTTGGATGCAGGCAAAAAATTGCAAAAGCCCCGAAATATATTATCCACTCAAAGGACAGACATCGTTCCTCAAACTCGTCATGCCAACACTTATTATCAGCAGAAAAAATGCTTCATTATCACAATACTCTACCTCAATTTAACACCAGCTAAGAATTTCTATGGTCCTTCCTTAAATATTGCATAAGGCTACCTTTCTTCCTTCCGAGACTAAATGTTGTCTCCATCTGCATCTATTCCTGCATAAGGCTACCATTCTGCCTTTTGAGGTTAAACTCTACCTCGATTTGCATCTGCATTGCATAAGGATATTATTCTTCCTTTCGAGGTTAAACGCTACCTCCATCTGCATCTGCGTTGCATACGGTTACTATTCTGCCTTTCGAGACTAAACGTTGTCTCCATCTGCATCTATTCCTGCATAAGTCTACCTTTCTGCCTTCCGAGGTTAAATTCTACCTTCATCTGCATCTGCATTGCATAAGGCTACCTTTCTTCCTTCCGAGACTAAACGTTGTCTCCCATTTACTTTTCAAAAGCAACCCATGTCTCTATCATTCGCTTCCTTTCAGGCTAAGCTCTGCCCTTTTTAATTCGCAAGACTAAGCTCTGTCTTGTCAGCATCATGCTATTGCATCTTCATGGACTGAAATATCGCCAACTTATCCAAAGGCGTCATCATTCGGAGGCACCATCTTCATGGCCCGAGAACACCATGTCATGGCCTGAGGATCCCTTTTTATCAGCTTGCATATCATTATTCAAAGGCATCATGGTTCGGAGGCACCATCTTCATGGCCCAAGAACATCATTTCATGGCTTGTGAATCCTGCATCAAGCAATTCATGGCCCAGGACATCATGGTCTAAGGACACCATCCTTAACCGTCCAAAGACAACGTTCATAGTCCAACCGGAATTTGCATCATGTTTAAATTACGTACGATATATGCTTGTTATTCATTTGCAGTTAATCTGGCTAGCAACATCCATCCAGGCAGGAGAGGTCCCGCTCCAGTTCTCCTAACTATCCCATAAGATGCTTTATCACCCAACCCTGCACTTTGCGTCCGTCCTTGTAAAACTTTATCGGTATACTTCGCCGGTGGCTCCCGAACTACATATGGACTGATTCCTATAAAACCAGGGATATGTAGGCAGCTCAGAAACCAGGGTGCGGCCCAAATCCCTTCAAAACCATTTCGCTTGGTCAAAATTGGCCATCATATCTTTACCCGACAACTCTTTCATCCTTCCCGGGTAAAGAGGGGCAGCTGTTGATACCAAATTTTTCCTCAAAATTATTTTCAAACTTACATATTACTTTTTAAATCATTTTTTATGTGAGTGGTATTTTTCCACAATTTTTCATATTTTTATCAAATAAGTTTTCTATTTATTTAGTATTTCTGTATTTAGTAATCATTCATAAATTATATTATAAATAATTTCAAAATGTTTCACAGCTAAATATGTCATTTTTAATCATATTTAATTTATTAGGTTTTAATTATTTCACAAATTAACCAATTAGGCGCTGTTAAAGTATAATTATACAAATTTTGCAACTATGGCCTAATTGCGCATTCATGTTATTTTAAATCGAAAATCAATCAATTTTGTGTTTTAATATTATCTAATTACCTTAGTTTTCATCTATGTGGCGTTAATTTCATTTTTACATAATTATTGGCTATTTTAGTAATTATTTATTTGATTTTATAGGTATTTAACTAATAGACCCATTTTATTTAAAATCTAGCCTATTTTTAAACCCAACCCGTCAGATTAAACCAACCCAATACCCAACCCTTTATCCCAATTAAATACCCATCCCAGACCCAATTCCATACCCGACCCAACCCCAAACCAATCTGAGTCGTTGATCAAATTAGATCAACAGCCCAGATTCCTATTTCTTTAATTAATTCAAACTAACCCCCCCCCCCAACCCCTCTCATTCTCACCGACTCACATCTCTCTCTCTCTAGTCTCTTCTAGAGACTTCTATCTCTTCAGCTCTGATGGCTCTCTTCATCTTCTCTGGCCACCTCTCGCCGGAGACTCTGAAACATCCATCACCCCTGCTTCTCATGGCTCTCTTATGCCGGTGTTATCATCCCTAAGGCCCTTAAAGGGCGAGAACCTGTCTACTTACGCCCATGGTGTTCCTTTCTAATTCAAGCCTCCAGATCTTGATTTCGAGTAGGGTTTATGACCTTGAGGCTCGAGTCAGTTCTGTTCTAGGTCTTTCTCATCTTCTCTGAGGTTTTCTATAAAACCCTAATGCTTGAAACTTTCGATTCTTTAAGATCTACCCTAGATTTGTGCTTGTTACAAGTTATTATGTGGTTTTCCTTAAGGGTTTTCTATTTTTTTCCCTAAAAGATTCTTCACTTCCAACTAGCGTTTTCTAAAATTGTTCTTCGAAAATGATTTCTTCAAATTTTAAGTGTTGATCTGTGTTTTTCTCATATGCTTAAACGGTTTTGCTAAGTATCGCTTTTAATCACGATTTATTATCTTAAAACTTTAGTTTTAACCCTGTATTCTAATTCTGTGATGTTCCCAGTGAGTTGTTCTTTTGATTTGTATGTGTGTCTGTTTCCCATGAGTAGTCCCTGATTCTTTATGTGCTATTTCTAATGAGTTGTTCTTAAGATTTGTATGTGTGTCTATTTCCATGAGTAGTCCTTGATTATTTCTGTGATTTTACCCTACCATACTTATTAGGGTTTCTGACTATTCATCTTTTGCCTATATCATGACTACCCTTTGTGATTCTGCTTTTGTCTGTTACCTGTTTACTGCATTCATTCTCATAACGTCACATACTGGCCTAAAGCCCTGATTCTATGTGATTCCTACTTTGTTGTGCTATCGAACCTTTGATTATATTATTTTTTGCCTAATGTGTGTTTATCCCTCTTAAATCAGCCTATTCTTTTTAACATGCTTGAATCCTTGAATGATTGTGAGCAGTACTATATTGATTTTCACACGATATTCTGATTTTGAATACTTCCTTAAATACATGAGGCTTTCCTTTAATCAACACTAATTTTGGATCCCTGATCCCCTGTGATTGATACCCTTTGCTGATTTCAGACTTTTGAATTATTTTCATGCCCTATTTTGTGGTTAATTACACTATTTACTGTCTCTTGACATTGTTTCCTTAATTGAAAGTTTCTGAACGTATCCCTAATTACCTATGCTATACTTATTTACACATTTACCTTTTTCCTTACTTGTTACCTGTTTATTACCGTTTGAAGTTAACTCCCTTAATTAAGGGAGTACTTGTATTGATTGATTGCACTGGTTGATTCTGAGTCCCATGATTGCTGGAAAATTGGACTCCTACCTTATTTTACCTAGACTTCAATTTGTTATATATATGCTCTATTTAGGACAGACCCACATGCGAACACTTGTGGTTCAAAGCTATCTCTTACATTTAAAAATCTCTTCTCTATTTCTCGTGTGCTACTTGCTACTATCTAATTGTTAGCTGGCTGCCAGCCAAGGCTAACTATTATGCTATCTCTCTCGCTCATTCTGTGTTTATTATATCTTATACTGGTATGTCCTGATTTCAATTCAAGCCTCCAAAACAACATGATTTTGTTATTACTTCAATTCATCATGTTCTTAGTTTGTTTTTACTTGTGGTTCTGTTGTTCAACTTGCACCTAATTTGTTTGTTTCATGTCTTATTAGCATGTCCTTGAATGGGCTCCCTTCCTTAGACTCAGCATGTTTATGTCCCCCTTTCTGCTTTTACTGCAATCATGTTTTTCTGGTTATCAGTCTAAATTTATGTGGGTAGTATAAACTGTACTGTATAACTACTTTATTCTGTGAAGTTCTGAAATACTTACCGATCTTTGAACCCCCCCTAGAATCCCTTTGACTCCGGACCCATGTACGACTCTGCCTACTGTGTGCTTACACTTACATGTTGTATGTTTGTCCCCAATTCCCATTACCCTGTTTGTGGTTGCTAAGCTTATCCTAGTTCTTGTTCTACATGTGTTGTTCCTGAGATTAGATTGTTGTTTGTTCTGGCTGCCCTACTCCCTTCAAACTATTTTATTGAATGAAAATCTTCTACTACTTTTTAGAACTCATTTTCAACCAGTCTTTCCTGTTTAAACTTTTTTTCCTACTCAAATTCGTCCAAAACTATGAGCACATCTCACTCTACTCCTAGTTACTTAAATTCAGCCCCTTTCGTGTGAGCACTGCTTTGGGGACCCTTTGAGTACCCTCTGAACTCTGACACACAAGGCTAGCATTTCTCACACTGCACATGTTTAACTCTTTGGTTACTATGTCTGGGTGTGAGCATTGCCCGGGAGCCCC
>MDKI01062747.1:0-15451 GCA_005239505.1 Nicotiana paniculata | reverse complement strand
TTGTCCTGTTTCTTTTCCTCCTCAAACTGGTTTTTCATAAAATGCAAACTCTTATGCTGTTCTTTAAAGCCTATTTCAAAACAACTGTTTCAGAAAATTATTTCCAACCCTCATCTTCTAAAAACTATGAGCACATCTCACTACTCCTAGTTTCTAGGTTCAGCCCCCTTCGTGTGAGCACTACCTTGGTGACCATTTGAGTACCTATTGAACTCTGACACACAAGGCTGGCATTCCACACTGCACTTACTTATTCCTGGCTAGGGTATCTAGGTGTGAGCACTGCCTGGGATCCTCTGATGTCCTTAGGAACTCTGACACACCTGGGTTATAAAAGGTCATGGCATATGGCATTGTTGGATCTGAGGATTATAGGCTTTTACCATTTTGAATGGTTTCGTGAATTTATGCCTTTATGTTTAAACACTTGCACCCTTTCCCATTCCCGTTGCATGTAATTAATTGTTTACTTCACGTATTTATTTCCAAATGTAACTGACATGTCTCTTTGTTTCCTTTTTGTAACTGCTTTAAATCATTATTACCATTTTTTTACCGCTTTTTTTAATGTGCAAAATACGTGACAACTTATTTTAATACTTATTGCATAAATCATGCTCAACATTCATACTCCACTCGTGCCAAACAAAATACTATATCAACACTTGATGAGTGGTTGCGCCCTTCCTATATTATCACCCCCTAAATTAGAAAAGGCTTATTAGCGGTAAAACCAGTCGATCAACGGTGCAGTCGACGGTTCCGTGCCTTTCCCCTTTGAGTTGTCCCCTCAAGGGTAACAGTCTAAAACCCCATAGAAACCTTACTCTGTCGAACTGTTGCATGCATCATGGTCAAACCTAGTCAAAGCTAAAGTGTTGTCTGCACGATAGATTTTAATATAACCTTATCCAAAAGTCCACTGGGTTTCCCTGAACCCAAACGGACGCCCTCACGTTCTGTGCATTTATTTGGAGAACTAAATGCTTCCTGCTAATTATTGACGTTAAATAGTCGAGTCCGGTGGGGGTAAGGGCCTAACCTATTTGTTTTGCAGAAAAAATGGGGCACGAAGTCCACTGATTCGACATGGTCTCCAACATCCACCCAAAATTGCTGAGTTGGTAGGAGGATCTACACTCTAGCGACAAAGCTATCGTCAGGAAAAATTTGGGTAAACTACCATCACTTCTGGAAATCCAGCCTAACAAAATGATAGTAGAGGCTGCTAACCTGTTCTGGGATTGTGCAAGATCTGTGTTCCACTTTGGGAACATCGAAATGGAACCGTTGATAGAAGATATAGGGGGGTTGGCTAACCTAGTATGGGAAACTCCGGGGTTGCTGATGCCTGAGAACTGCACAGGCAGAAGTTTCCTCAAAATGATGGGTCTGAAAAAGGACGCGAAATTGGTATGTCTGGAGGATTCGTACATTCCTTTTGATTATCTGTACGAACGGTATGGCTACAACAAATCATACAGTACCTACCATGACGAGTTTGCTATCACCTCTCTGGGACACGTCCATCGCCGAGTGTTCGTGTTTATGGTCTGTTTTTTGGGATTGATCATGTTCCCGATGAAGAAAGAAAGGATCCATACCAGGCTAGCCATGGTAACTAAGACCATAATGGAAGGGTTAAATGGGAAATATTTCAGCATTGTGCCCATGATCATTGCAGAAATGTACCGGGCTTCAGAAAAATGTCAACAAGGAGCAAAGCATTTCGAAGGTTGCAATCTGTTATTCCAACTCTGTCTTGTAGAACATCTCCAAAAAGGGGAATATCGACAGGACATCCACCGCCGAATATGGGATGACTACATCGCTTTCCATCACCCAAAGCGAATGAACTATATCCCTGACATGTTCTCTCAACCTGAGGACGCCGAAGGATGGGTCGAGCTCTTTGATAACCTGACTGAAGAACAGGTTCAATGGATGTTCGACTGGTTTCCAACGGATGAGTTCATCATTCGATCCCGAGATGCATCATTTCTGGTACTGATTGGTCTAAGGGGGACATACCCTTACGTCCCTCTTCGAGTTAGAGGCAGGCATGAAAGAAACAAGTCATCCCTAGGGTCGAGAAGATGATCCATCTCCGATCCAACTTTCAAAATAATGACAGTCCTCACAAGTGCCAAGCTCATCACCTATGGCACTGCAAGGTTATACTTGAGAAAGACACCATCGAGCCGGACAATTATCACGCTGGTTATACCCCTTTCTATCTGGGTTGGTTAGAAGAAGATCTGGGTGGTCAAAGCAAGCCAGGGTACGTCCGAGGTCACAGGGTTGTAGATGAAAGGGATGAAGCACAAGTCAAGTTCAACCAGTTGCGTAAAAGGATCCAGGAAAATGAGGATGATCACCACAAGATACATGAGTCTAACAAAAGACTGATCGAGGAATGGAAGGACATGGCTATTAGCGCCAACAAAAGGCTGGGATATTTGGAATGAGGTATAATCGATTTGGAAGAAAAGTTCATCAAAAGGGTTGAAGATGGTCAAAAGGTTGAGAGAGCTGCAGGGGGATATTTAGCCAGAACTTATCTGCTGCTGGGACTTCGCGGGTTGGGAAAGCTGTTAGAAGAAAGCAGGAATGCCGAATCTGGGGAAGGTCCTTCTGGGACCAAGTAGATATGAATGTCTTTATTTTTCTATCAATGTAATAATGCCAATTGCCATTAGTGATTATTATTTTTCGTCTGTTGTTTCGGGATTCGTATATTTTATTATTAATAAAATGAGGCATTTAACAGTTAGTTCTCCAAATCAATTTGTCGCTAGGCCTACTTCAGGCACAAAGAGATCCTCAACTTAGGACACACTTTCATTTCTGCATTATGTGTTTAAATACTGCAATACTCTTTTCATAATCCTCACAGACTTGGTTACCTTTTGTTTTTATTTTTTCTTACTCCCCTCCCCAAAGGTTTGTTCGTACATTCTGGCATCATCAGCCTATCGCACCATATCCAAGGGCCCTCCACCTACTCCTCCCCCTAGTCCTCCTAAGGGCAAAGACAAAGGCAAAAGTAAGATGGAAGAGTCCAGCGGCATCAGAAAGGAGAATGTGATTGAACGGATAGAAGCCAATGATGGCCGAGGTATTCAGGTCCTGCATGAGAACATGTCGCCACTTGAACAAAAATTGCTGAAGTTTCGAAAGAACTCGATCAAGTCCGGAATCTGGCCAACTTGTCGTTTTTCCTCAACGTCCCTGATGTCAACCTTCCAAATGCTCAAAACCCGCACCTCCACAAAATATCCCAAGACAGCAAAACCATCACACCACTCCCCCAAAGAACCAAACTCTCCCGACACAGTACAATGCTTACCACACCTCAAATAACACCCCACTACTCATCCCAGAACCTTAAAACCCCACAAAAGACCATTTTCACACCTATAACAATACCATCTATGTGGAAACCATGACCCATTCCACTTCACCTATCCCACAGGCGTCTGAGTCTGACGAAAAGGATTTACTTATCAGGAACCTGGCCGAAGAGCTTAAGAAACTGACCAACCGAGTTCAGGGTGTTGAAGGGACCAAAGGGATTGAAGGGTTGAATTATGAAGACCTCTGTATCCAACCTGATGTCAAACTGCCCGAGGGGTACAAACCTCCAAAGTTCGAAATGTTTGACGGTACTAGTGATCCGAGAGTCCATCTGAGGACTTATTGCGACAAATTGGTTGGTGTGGGAAAGGATGAAAGAATCCGCATGAAGTTGTTCATGAGGAGTTTGAAGGGAGATGCACTGTCTTGGTACATCAGCCAAGACCCTAAGAAATGGTCAAACTGGGTAAGCATGGCATCTGATTTCATGGACAGGTTTAGATTCAACACAGAGAACGCACTGGACGTGTTCTACATTCAAAATTTGAAAAATAAGCCTACAGAAACCTTTCCCGAGTATGCTACTCGCTGGAGGTCCGAAGCCGCTAAGGTCAGACCTGCTCTAGAAGAAGAACAAATGAACAAGTTCTTTGTTCGGTCTCAGGACCCGCAGTATTATGAACGGTTAATGATGTTTGAAGGCCAAAAGTTCTCTGACGTCATCAAATTGGGTGAGAGGATTGAAGAAAGTATTAAAAGCGATATGGTTACAAATTTTGAAGCCTTGCAAGCCACTAACAAGGCTCTATAGTCCAGTGGTGTGTCTAAGAAGAGAGATGTGGGAGCCGTAATGGTTGCACAAAGAACCAAGTCCCCACTCAAGTACCAAACCTATCCGACACCTCCAATCATATATCATCCTTCACCGAATTACCAAGCACCATCACCAAATTACCAAGCACCCCTACCAAATTATCAAAATCCACCACTTTCTTACCAAGATCCACCACCCACATATCAGCCTGCTTCGCCCAAATATCCATAACTCGCTCCTGTCTACCACACTTATAATTCCCAGCCATCTCATTACCAATCCCCTCCTGCACGCCAAAACTTCCCTAGACCTCGTCCCAATTTTGATCGCCGACCTCCAAAGAAATACACCGCCATAGTCGAGCCCATTGACCAGCTATATGAAAAACTCAAAGCTGCTGGTTATGTTACACCTATCCCCACTGCCACCCCTGAGAATCTTCTCAGTGGGTTAACCCAAAAAAATCCTGTGCATACCATTCCGGCATGAAAGGACACACCATCGAAGAATGTCGTTCTCTGAAGGAACAAATACAGGCTCTCATTGACAACAAGATTATTGTGGCAAAAAACCCCGCCCTTAACGTTCGCGACAATCCTCTACCGGACCATAAGGGTAGAGGTATCCATATGATTGAAATAGAATATGATTGGGATCCCGAGGGGTCAATCGGGTTGATCGCAGAAGGCGACGAGCCAAAGAAATCCGCAATCACTGTCAAACCGATCATAGTCCAGATTCAGCCATCTGAAGCTGCTGAGATGAATATGCTTATACCTTTTGAGTTTGAGGCAACACCACCGGCAAAGTCACCAGTGCCAATTGAAGTTGAGTTTGTATCTCCAGCAAATACACCAGCATCATTCGAGGTCGCAGTCTTGCCACCCCGAACACACATTCCGTTTGAAGTAAAGATGGTTGCACCAATTTTCGGTGGCAATGTCAACCACGCCACCCTTCTATTCACACGTTATTCCTTGGGACTACACAGTCGAGGCAAGAAGGAAAGGAAAGGTCAGGTCTGAGGAAGCTGTCGCAGCACAGGGTATGACGAGAACTGGTAGGGTCTACACCCCTGAGCATCTGGCCGAGTCAAGTAAGCAGGCCGCCAACTGGCCTCCCCTTATCGAAACAGGTCCCGATGAACTTTGGAGAAAGATACAGGCTAAGGAGTATTCAGTCATCGACCAACTGAATAAGACACCGGCACAAATATCCATCCTCTCTCTGCTGCAGAATTCCGAAACACACAGGATTGCTTTGTTGAAAGTGTTGAGTGAAGTATATGTTCCAAACAACATCACTAGTGGGGAAATGGCCAATATGGTAGGCCAGGTACTGGAGAGTCATAAAATCACTTTTCATGAGGATGAGATACCACCTGAAGGATTGGGGCACAACAAAGCGCTACACATCACTGTGCAGTGCGAGTATCATTTCATCACAAGAATCTTGATCAATGGAGGTTCTAGTCTTAACATCTGTCTGTTGATAACACTCAAGAAATTGGGTAAAGGGATACATGAGATAAAGGATGGGGAGATCAATGTGAAATCGTTTGACGGTTCTTAGAGGTCCACCATGGGGGAGATCAGTCTATGTCTACAGATGGGACCAACTTGGTTCGAAGTGGATTTTCAAGTGATAGATGTTACGGCATCCTACAACCTGTTGTTGGGATGACCCTGGATTCATGCTACTGGGGTCGTAGCATCAACACTACATCAGGCGGTAAAATTCGAGTGGAACCACCAAGAGGTGATTATTCATGGTGACGACAACAACCCCATTTATAGCCGTCAAACTATCTCGATGATTGACGAGAAAATAAAGATAGGCGGAGGAACTTACCACCATATTGAATGGGTCAATGCCATCGAAAAGGATAAATTTTGGGATAACAAGATTGAGAGCATCTTGAACTGGAGAGGATATGAGCCAAGCAAAGGGCTCGGTAAAAACCTCCAACGGATCACGAAGCCCATAAAGCTCAAGGAACATGGCACCACTTTCGGTCTGGGGTATTAGTACACCTGGCAGGAATTCAACGACTGGTCACCACCTTGGCGCAGTCCCTATTACCCTTTGGATCAGCCGATACCTCTTTTTGAGCAGACTTTAAAGCAAGCTGACACTATCTACGGTTCAGATGAAGAAGAAGCACTTGCAGCAATGAGGAGCTTGTTTCTACAGAATGATGATATGGATTGTTGTGTTGTCCTCGAGGGGGAGGGGGAGAGGCCCTTCTATACAGACTATAATCAAGGGGACATATCTCAAGAACTGGTCTATCAAGACAACCAAATCCCGACGAGCCTCGGGGTAGCAAGGCTAAAACAAGCATTATTTACTGTTTTATTTACTAAATAATTTTCCTGCGTTTTTCAATTTCTGCAATAAGGATCTTCAATGTTCAAAACAGTTATTCAATTTATCAAAGCATATTCTAAATTTCTCTTACGAATCTGATATTTATTGTTATTGTTTTCTCCCATTACTTTATTTATACAACATTACTATTACTTGTCTTGATGAACCGATGACTGTGACATGCAATGAGATAATGCGGAAAATGGGTATTGATTCAGAAGAGGACTACCTGACGAGATTGTCAAAGAATTTGAGAACTTTGAGAACAGACCTAAGTACAACCTGGACGAGACTGAAAGCATCAACCTGGGAGATTCAGAAAACATCAAGAAGATACTAAGGAAGATGATAGAAATGCACCAGTAGTGGCATGAAAAGTTATCATTCGCCTCACTGGAATACTGCACCACTGTCCGCACGTCAACATGGGCAACTCCCTATATGCTAGTTTATGGTACAAAGGCTGTAATTCCTGCCGAAGTGGAGATCCCATCTCTAAGAATTATACAGTAAGTTGAGCTCAACGATGCAGATTGGGTAAGAAGCCGTTATGAGCAACTAGCCCTCATAGACGGGAAGAGTGAATGTAGTATGTCATGGTCAACTATATCATAACAGAATGGCCAGAGCCTTCAACAAGAAAGTCAAGCCGAGACGATTCACACCAGGGCAACTGGTGTTAAACAAAATCTTTCCGCATCAAGATGAAGCCAAGGGGAAGTTCTTTCCTAACTGGCAAGGTCCGTACATGGTTCATAGAGTTCTAACAGGAGGAGCACTTATACTCACAGAAATGGACGGAGAATTCTGGCCCAAGCCAATCAATTCAGATGCAGTCAAGCGCTACTATGTGTAATCTTTATGCTTCTTCAATGATGTAATTTGAACTACGCCTGACCTGATTCCCGTTTAAGAGGGGATACGTAGGCAGCCCTATAGGTTCAGTCACAATTTAATAAATCTATTTTTTCCCCGCAATTGAAAACTGGGGCAGAATTTTTGAGGGGGACCCTCAAAATTCCGAAGCAAGTTCAGCCAGTCACGGCGCGAGCAGCAGTCAGAGTCATCCACCCAGCAAACTGGGGCAGAATTTTGAGGAGGACCCTCAAAATTCCGAAGCAAGTTCAGCCAGTCACGGCGCGAGCAGCAGTCAGAGTCATCCACCCAGCAAACTGGGGCAGAATTTTGAGGAGGACCCTCAAAATTCCGCAGCAGAAGAGGTTACAATGTCTCAAACCGTGCCATGTCGTTGGTTCATCTGAAAAATATTCTAGATTATATATTACACTTTTACAAAATCATGCATATTTATTGAAACAACTTGTTTAGCGAACGCTACCCCAATGATACAAACAGTATCATCAGATCAAGCCAATGAGCCAAGCAGAGCCATCGGGAATGCGAATTATCCTTCCCCTTTACAAAACTCACGATCTTTCTTTGGATGCAGGCACAAATTGCAGAAGCCTCAAAACATATTATGCTCTCAAAGGACAAACATCGTTCCTGAAACTCATCGCACATGCCAACACTTATTATCAGCACAAATGATGCTTCATTATCACAATGCTCTACCGCAACTAATGCTAGCTAAGAATTTCTGTCGTCCTTCATCGGATATTGCATAAGGATACCTTTCTGCCTTCCGAGACTAAACAATGTCTCCATCTGCATCCGTATATTGCATAAGGCTACCTTTCTGCCTTCCGAGACTAAACAATGTCTCCATCTGCATCCGTATATTGCATAAGGCTACCTTTCTGCCTTCCGAGACTAAACGTTGTCTCCATTTACATCTGCATATTGCATAAGGCTACCTTTTTACCTTCCGAGACTATACGTTGTCTCCATCTGCATCCGCATATTGTATAAGGCTACCTTTCTTCCTTCCGAGACTAAACGTTGTCCCATCTGCATCCGCATATTGAATAAGGCTACCTTTCTGCCTTCCGAGACTAAACGTTGTCTCCATCTGCATCCGCAAATTGTATAAGGCTACCTTTCTTCCTTCCGAGACTAAACGTTGTCTCCATCTGCATCCGCATATTGCATAAGGCTACCTTTCTATCTTCCTAGACTAAACGCTTTCTCCCATTTACTTTTAAAAAACAACCCTTGTCTCTATCATTTTCTTCCTTTCGGGCTAAGCTTCGCCCTTTTTAAATTCGCAAGACTAAGCTTTGTCTTGTCGGCATCATGCTATTGCATCTTCATGGGCTGAAATATTGTCAACCTATCTAAAGGCGTCATCGTTCAGAGGCACCATCTTCATAGCCCGAGAACACCATGTCATGGCCTGAGGATTTATTTATATCATTTTGCATATCATTATTCAAAGGCGTCATGGTTCAGAGGCACCATCCTCATAGCCCGAGAACATCATTTCATGGCCTGCGAATCCTGTATCAAGCAATTCATGGCCCAGGACATCATGGTCTAAGGACGTCATCCTCAACCGTCCAAAGAATGCATTCATAGTCCAACGGGAATCTGCATCATGTTTAAATTACGCGCAATATATGCTTGTTATTCATTTGCAGGAAATTCGGCTAGGAACAGCCAGCCAGGCAAGAGCGGACCGCTCCAGTTCTCCTAACTGCCCCGTAAACCATTTTGCTCACCTCGCTTTGCACCTCGCGTCCGTCCTTATAAAAGGTCACCGACATACTTCGTCGGTGACTCATGAACTACATACGGCCTGATTCTTGTAAAACCAGGGAGTAGGCAACTCAGAAGCCAGGGTGCGACCTAAATCTTTAATACTGTTTCCACTCAGTCAAAAATTGGCCATCATATCTTTACCCGACAACTCTTTCATCCTTCCCGGGTAAAGAGGGGAAGCTGTTGATACCCAGTTTTTCCCCAAATTATTTTAAAACTTGCATATATACCTTCAAAATCACTCTTTACAGTAATTGATATTTTTCCACAATTTTTCGTATTTTTATCAAATTATTTTCCTATTTATTTAATACTTTACATCCCACAATTATTCATAAACAATTTCAAATCATTTTCTTACACAATATGTTATTCATATCCTATTTAATTCTCTTAGGATTTAATTACTTTACAAATTAGCCAATATTGGCATTATTTAGCTAATTTCAGCAACTTTACGATAATAGCACAAATATGCATTTATACCATTTTTAAAAGTAACAACTGATCATTTTATATTTTTTTATAGTAGTTGATTATCTTAATTTCATTTATTTAGTTTTAATTTCATTTTACACAATTAGCAGCTATTTTAATTAATTAACTATCTTATTTTTAGGGTATTTAACATTTAACCCCATTTTATTTAAATTTTAGCCAACCTTTAACCCAACCCCACCTGACCCAAAACCCATTCTCTAACCCAGCCAAACACCCGCTCCTACCCGGCCTAACCCCTAAACCTGATCTGAACCGTTGATCAAATAAGATCAACGGTCCAGGCCAAAGTTACCATAATTAAACTCAATTACCCTCCCCCCAAACGACCCCCCATTTGCTAACACTCATTCACTCTCTATCTCTCTCGGTTACTCTCTGGTTCTCTCTAGAAGCCTCCATTGGCTTCTCTCCTCTGATGGAGTCCGTTCACCTTCTCCGGTTGGTTCTCTCACCGGAAACCATGGCTCCTCATCATCTCATGGTTATTTTCCCACCCTGCACCGGTCCAGTGATACCCTAAAGCCCTCAGGCGAACCTGGAGCAGTTCACTCACCTCCCATGGTCCCATGCCACGTTTCAGCATTCCCCGGCCGTCTGAGTAAGAACTACAACCTTTCCGGCTTAAGTCGGCAATGTCTTTGAGGTTTTTCCTACTTATCTAGGTTCCACAAAACCCTAACCCTATGTTTTTCGATGTCCTCTAGATCTGCTTTAGATTTACGATATTACAAAGTTTCTTTACATGTTTCTTCTGGAAAAAACATGTATTAGGGTTTCATACCCCCTTTTTAAGAAACGATTTCTTGCTTCTGTTTTTATGTGATTCTGTGTGTATTTCTATTATTCAATGATTTATTAAAAGCTTCTATCATTTTTAACTTGCTTTACTAAAAAACCCTAAGTTTTCCCTAAACTCTGAATCTATCTATGACTGATATGTTGTTTGAACTCTTATCTCTCGTAGAAGTTAAGCTTCTCTATGATTTCTATCCTATTGTCGTTGGTAAGGTTTACTATATCCGTGTTTCTATAATGTCTAACATCACTGTTCGTCTATGAACCTGTGTGATTCTTGCTTTACCTAAGGTTCTCAATCTTCTATTGTTCTCTTCTGCTTGCCTAAGGTTTTCTCTGATTTTGTGCTATTCATTGCTTAACAGACTCGATTACTTGTTTTATTAGCCCTTACATAGTATTCCCAACTGGTTCTATTGATCTCCCTCAAGGTTGCGATATCTTTTCTCAAAACTTTAACTCATATGTGTTTTCCTTAGAACCTTTTACTGATTTTGAATTACTTCTTTACATGGGTGATACTCTACTTAATTAAAATTGATTTCCTTGTGATTTTAGTCCTATACGTGATTCCTATGATTTATTTTCAGAATCAAATTGTATTCTACCATATTTATGTGCCTAAATATATTTTCAAATATTTGAAATATACTTTCCTTACTCGGAGCATTCTGTATTCAACCCTTATTACATGCCACATGCTTTAATTATGGTAAAGTTAGTCCTGTAATTGCTCCTTTTCCTTACTTGATACAACTTGTATCCTTTTTGAGTGATTACTCCCTAATTAAAGGGAGTCCGGACATTGATTGATTTTGATTGGTATTAGTTCCATAACTGTGTACTTCTTACCTTATTCTTCTACTTGTTTTACACTATAAATACTTCTAGTCTTTCAATTACAAGGGACGGACAAGAGACACTGTTCTAAGCTCTCTCTATACATACACACATATTGTCCTGCTTCTCTTGTTGTCACTTGCAACTCAGTCGGCTGCAAGCCAAGAAATTGTGTTATTGCTCTGCTGCTCTCCTATTCGGTTGCATCTACACACTACTACTCTGCTTCTCTTTACTTTGCTGCTCTTCATTTCTCTCATCCAACTGGTATGGTTTCAGTTTAAAGTTACAACATCTAGAATAATATGTTTCTGCTTATATCAAGATTCCTTTATTTCTCTTATGCTTCTACTTGTGGTTCTGCTGTTTGCCTTGCAATTAGCATGTCTAGTTGTCTATTTGATCTCCCTTTAGTTCAACATGCCTAATGTGTCTATGTGATCTCTATTTCCCTCTATGTTTAACATGTCTACTTGTCCATGTGATCTCTCTTCCCCTTCAGTTCAGCATGTCCAGTACTTTTCTTATATGTTTCATTATGAATCTGCCTAACCCCCCCTGATTCCTGACACTATAAGTAGGTATTCATGATACCTAGTTACTATGAAATCCTGCACTTAATGTGTAATTCTGTCTAATGCTATTAAACTCTTAGCATGAATAATTTGTGATAGACTATTGTTGTAACTAGTTAAAACCTGTAAGACTTCTCTGATGTTAACTTATGTGCAACTATGCTTTCACAGATGTATTACTTGTCCCCGATTCCCTTTTCCTTGTTTGTGTTTGGTTCCCGAACTATGTATGTTTTCTGAGTTGTTGATTGTCCTGTTTCTTTTCCTCCTCAAACTAGTTTTTCATAAAATGCAAACTCTTATGCTGTTCTCTAAAGCCTATTTCAAAACAACAATTTCAGAAAATTATTTCCAACCCACATCTTCTAAAAACTATGAGCACATCTCACTACTCCTAGTTTTTAAGTTCAGCCCTCTTCGTGTGAGCACTACCTTGGGGACCATTTGAGTACCCATTGAACTCTAACACACAAGGCTGGCATTCCACATTGCACTTACTCATTCCTAGCTAGGTTACCTGGGTGTGAGCACTGTCTGGGGTCCTCTAAGGTCCTTACAAACTCTGACACAACTGGATTATAAAAGGTCATGGCATATGGCATTGTTGGATTTGAGGATTTGGGTCTATTGTTAGGCTCCCTATAGTGTAAATTATTAATTTCCTTATTTACTTATGAAATTTGTGCAATGCTGGTCTGTAATAATTAATTATAAAAATGATTCTGGGGTTGGACAGTGAAATGGTTGGGGTTATGCATGCTTAGTATAGATATGGTTAGAAACCATGCTTGTAGGTTTATTTTTTTTATATGTGCAATAGCCACCATGCTTAGGAATACCTGTCATTCATGCATTAGATACCATGACGTTTAGGTTTATTCATTTCAACATCCCCATCATACTCATATCCGCTTAGAAATCATGTTCATAGTTAACAACAAAAGAAACGACTGTTATAATGTTACTACTTCTGCCTTCTCATAATTGCTTCATCTAGAAATCTTGTTTTAGGCTAAATAATAACATCGACTATTGAATCTTCCATTAGAAATCATGTTACCTTAAGGTTTCATTCTCAGCATGCTCATGTTATCTATGCTAAAATCATGTGCTAAAAGATACAATGCTATGAACACTTAGAGATCATGTATTAGGTTTCAATAACTTAACAAGGAATTACGTCTCTGTATGTTCTGTTTTTAGTCAGAATGTGCTAATGAATCTCGCTAAAAGAATATATTCTAATACTGAAAATGCTCATGCATCTAGAATAGCATGTATAGGTTTGCAGCATTCTGCATCTTGTTTTTGCATTTAGATGCCATGTCAATAGGAATGCATTTATATTCGTTCAAATACTCACCTCTTTATCATGACTAAGGTTAAAACAGACTTACCCGCCTAACAAGATTTTTCTAAACTGAAGCTAAAATAGTGAACTGGAGCGGTTTAATACGCCTAGGCAAGCCTTAGGTATTAAGCTTATTAAAACTGGATATCTACCTTCTTTCTGTGTGCTGTTTGGTTAATAATAGGTCAGGATAGATAGTCTGAATCTGGTAAAGATCCTTTTCTCTGAAACTCAGTAAAAACACTGCCTCATTACTGTATTCTCTCCTAGACATCATGCTTTAGGTCCTGAAGTTAAAGACTTTACTTGTGTTTAGTCGTGCTATTTATGTGTATAGTTTGGGGAGGAATATCTGAGCCTCATATCTGCCTCTATATGTTTTCCTGTATTTGCAGTCCTAATTGTTTTGTTTGTCATTTAGCATTTTTTCATTTAAATCTAGGGGTTCAGCCTAGTACTCACCCTCTAGGAATAGTAGTCCCTAACTTCCTCCAGGACTGATAGGATGGGACGGGTAATAGCGCAATAAGTTTCGTGAACAACACGCGTTTTAAATACCTTCGCGGGGTGGGAAAGGGTAGAATATGGATATGATGGCCGGTGCGTTAATACCACGTCTAGCTCTGTCTATCGGGTATTGCATTGATGTGATCCATATTGCTTTAAACCTAGGACATCTTTTCTAGAATATTTACTTTTGATTTCTTTCAACTTTTAATAAACTTCAATACTTGTTTGAAATCCCCTCTTATATGAGCCTTACTTGTTATTTGCTTATTGTCCAAATTCACAAAACCATTCGGCCGGGAACCACACGTGTGGATCCTGAGGGGTGCCTAACACCTTTCCCTTAAGATAATTTCAAGCCCTTACCCAAGTCTCTTATTAGCAACGTAGTTATAATTGAACCCTTTAGCTTCCCTAACAAACTGTTAAAATCGTTAGGTGACGACTCTTCAAAATATGCAAACCCTCTTTCCCAAAAGGAATGAGTTGTCCCAACCAATGTCATAAACCCGATCTCCGCGAGGAAAAAGGGTGCGCGACACAATTGTGGTTTTAAGTCTGATTATCAGAAGGATGATGATATTCAAAGGTGTATCAACTTTTGATGGTCCTCAATAATACATATGTGCAGACTAGAAGTAACATTTTTATGATTAAACCGTTCCTTTCTATAAGCATTGTCTACAATATCTTGTTGTTAGATGAGAACTAGAGGCAAGTTTCTATCTCTCCTCAGTTTCTCCCTACATCTGCTTCTTTCAATGCTGGGGTGTCTAAACAGGGGTTTCCTTCCAGAGTTAATTTTGATACTCAAAAATCACCTATGTGCAAGTACTGTAAGAAACCAGGTCATACTATTGACAAATGTTATAAACTGCATGGGTGTCCTCTTAATTTCAAAATTTACAAAGGGATCTAGCAGTAGAAAGACTGCAGCTCATGTTGAAGTGAATTCTCCTGGTTCCCCTGCTAATGTGGTTTCTAATATGGGTTCTGAGTCTGTCAAGACTTCTTAGTCTGGTAATGTTTCAATGGTTCCTGGTCTTATACAATATCAATTCTCCCAGCTGATGATGTTACTACAACAGTCTCATGTTTCTGCTGATTCCTCCTCTACTCCCACTCTTATGTCTTCTGCTAACTTTGCTGGTAAGCTGTTATCAGAAAGTATTTTGCTCAAGTCATGTATGTTGTCACAAGTAGATAATTTTGTTTGGATTATAGATTTTGGAGCATCTGATCATATGACCTCACATAAAGACCTACTCTTTAACTTACAAACTCTATATGTGCCCTGTCTGGTTTCACATCCTAATGGCTATAAGGTCAAGGTTCACTTAGCGAGATATTTAACTCTATTCCCAAATTTCATAATTCATCATGTTCTTTATGTTCCTTCTTTCCAATATAATCTCATATCTGTTCATAAAATTTTAGATCAATATAATGGAATTGTTCTGTTTACCAGAACTCTTTGTGTTATACAGGCCCCTTCTCTGAAGATGCCTCTGGTTATATGTAAACACTGTGAACAACTAATTTTTTACCACACCGAATATTTTAGTGTAAATATTTTTTTTTAGGTCTAATCTTAATACTTAAGTTTTTTTATTTTTATTTTTTATCTTACTCTTCATAAGTTTTATTAAGAAAATTAAAAACAACAAAATATTCACATTC
>ML367116.1:0-13260 GCA_005239505.1 Nicotiana paniculata | reverse complement strand
AAGGAATATTTCTACTAAAATAGTATAACATTTGAGTGTGGTCAAAAATTAGTTGTTCACAAGATTAGGCTGTCATTATTAAGATGAACAGTAAGAAGGAAGCATTAAATGGCTTAGATTTATACATATAGGATAAGCGGTGAGAGAGTAACCTGGAGTTGGGTGGTGGGCCTCGAAAGTAATAAACCGAAATAAGAGTTATGGTACATTATGACCTACCTAGTTTTGGTAAAGACATAAGCATAGATAACTGAGGGGATATGAAACAAGATATAGCAAAAGTCGTAAGTTCAACAAAGTACCAAGCAAAGAACTTTAGTAAACATATAGATGCCTAGAGGGACAGCTTGTCATAGTACTATATATGTTCACAAAGTGAAGCCTAGAGATTGGTTAAAAGCTAACGGAAAAGGGAGATAAGAGTCGAATTGGCACACATTCAAGGTTAGAATCGTACAAGATTCATGAAAGAAGGTAGAAACAATTACGAGATTGAAAGAACTTCGACCACAAGTCATGGTGTGAGAAACAGGCCTAAAGGGGGGAATGCCCTAGCCTTTGGATTTATTCACCGAACAACTCTCTAGATGGAAAAGACAATATTAAAGTATTCGTAAGAGGTATTTCTTAAGAGAAGGATAAGTTCATTAGTCAACATTTGAGGATGAATGTTCTAAGGGGGGGGGGGGATGATGTTACACCCCATGTTTTTGTATGTGAGAGTATGCCGTAAGTCAATTGATGTAAGCTCAAAATTAAGAATATATTTGAAAGAATATAAAGTAAGATAATCATGTTACCTTGGAGGTTAAAAATATGTAAGATAATGAATATCGAGTACCAAGAGAGTTGGAAATCTTAGAAGCTAAACCAATTGAAGAAAATAAGTTTTGTCGAAGTCGACAAGTTTAGAATGTTATAACATGTACTTTAGGGTGAGACTATGATTCTTAACATGATAAGGATATTATACTATGAGTTATTTTTTCCTATAATAGTCGTGTTCTACGTTTTGAAGTCAAGCAAGTTGTGGAACAAAAGTTGGCAAAGGTCTTCACAAGTTACATTCATAATGTGCTGAATATTAGGTCAAGTGTAGCCGAGATTTTCTTCCAATATGCTAGGAATTAGGGGATTATCTCCCTACAAAATCTAATATCTACGAGTCTAGTTTCTAAATAATTTAACCGTTCATCAATACGACATTGGAGTAGAGAGATATTCGCGTTTTTGCGAGACTGTGCAAAGTAGCTCCCATGGGACCCACAAAGTCGGTGTAAACTTCAGCTTGTATTTAAGTCAATTATAAATAGTTTTCACTCATTTTTATCATCAAATAAAGTTCCCAAACCCTCCTAAATTCTCTCCAATAGTTCCTCCATGATTCTAGGGTGAAAACCTAAGATGAAAACATGAATCCAACGCTAGAAACCCCGTGGTGCTTGCTAGATCGTAGTTCTTCATCTTGTGGCTGTTTTGGAGGGTTCTTCAAAGTGAAATAACCTCAAGTATCGTATGGTTCTTGTTGATTAAGGTAATAATCAGTCACTCCTTCATACATGTTATATTTTCAAGGTGAACTACAAATGTTTACACTCCAACTTGAACACCAAAAGTTGATTCAAGAAGAGAATACAACACCTATAGTATTGTGGTGTCATTGAGGATAATTGTGGGTTATGTTTGGCCGAAATTTCAAGTGGTTGATACTATATAAGTTGATTATAACATTCTACTAATTGTGATTAAGCTTGCTTATATGTTGGTTAAGTTGTTAGGATAATAAACTATAAGATAATACTTGGATTAGCTTAAGTCACTTCTATGGAGTTGTATTGCCATTGAGGGCTGTTGTGAGCTAAATATAACTTGGATTTGAACTTGAATCTACTGTAGGAGGTATGTGTATTATGTTATTGTAGGTTCTTAAGGTTATCTTGATGTGGATTAAGTTAAATGGTTGGACTAGACATGAATTAGTAAATTAAGTTGCAAATTGAAGAAAGTTGGAGTTGTGGATTGTTTCCTTTGTTATAAATATATGGTATAAGGATAGAATCATTGATAAATTATTTAATTAATATATTAATGGTGTTGTTAAGTTAATGTAAGAAGTCTATAAGGGGTGATATAGAAAGTTGGAGTTAATGATTGTTGAACTATTCGGAGAACTTATTGTGAATTATATTGTTGTTGTTTGTGCTATTTGGTGACTTTTGGTAACATATGGGATGTAATAAAAACAGGGGAGGTGCTGTCCATTTTCTTGTAGAATATTGGTTTTGAAATATGAGAGTTACAATACTTATATGATGACGACGAAGTCGGGTTACTCATTGTAGACGTAAGAAGATTATATTGAGCTTTGTTGACGATTGGAGAGAAGATTGCAAAGGTATGTTAAGGAACTTACTTCTTTCATATGGCATGATCTAAAGTGAAACGAACGTAAACGATACGCTATTTCATATTGAATCTATTCCTAGCAACTAAGGTTGTCAATGTTGTTCTATCCTTACAAAGTTATTCTAAGAAAGTATGTATGATCCTTGAGTCGTAGTGAAGTTCTTGATGGTATGGTGTCTATAATGTTAATCGAAGGTGCAACTACCTTACGTCACTCCAAAAGGTTTAGAGCGTTATTCCATGAGTCCAGCATGCATTATATATAGTATCTATTTTACTCTACCGAGCCGCGTTATAATCGTCCGGGTACGGCATGTATTGTGCAACCACTGATCACTTGGGTTTACCGAGCTCCACCTGGTCGGGTATGATTCTACCGAGACTTATGATGGCTGGGTATGTTTTTAATGAGTCCTCTTTGAGGCCGGGTACGATATGATGATGATTCCCATAGAGATGGATATTTTTAGAAGATTATGTATATATATGTATCACACATTTCATGTCACTATCTCTTAGAGGCACTCAGATGCTACAGGTTGTATCTGCTATATCCTTCTTTACATTACTGTTCTTATTTATGTTTTTATGCCTTACAAACTCAGAACTTTATTCGTAGTGACGTCCCTTTTGCCTGGGACGCTGCGTTTCATGCCTGCAGGTTCCGATAGACAGGTTGACAGTCCTCCTAGTAGGCTATCAGCTCAGCGGAAAGTGTTGCCGCACTCTATTTGCTCCGGAGTTGCCTATTTGGTCAGTATGATTGGGACATGTATTGACTGGTATGGCGGGGCCCGTCTCGACCTATATGAATTATGTAGTCTTAGAGGCTTGTAGACAGATGTCAGGTATATGGATACTTGTATGGCCTTGTCGTCCTATGTTTTGAGTTTACAAATGATCATGTCAGCCTTATAGGCCCGTATGTCACATGTATAAGTTTCTATATAATGTTGGGTTATCCTATGTCTAGTATGCACTTATATTTTATTCTGGTTATCTCATGACGACCTTTTTGGCCCATTTACCCATGATAGTATGATAAGAAATATATGTTATGTTGGTACTCGGTTGAGTAAGGTACCGGGTGCCCGTCGTGGCCCTCTGGTTTGGGTCGTGATATAATTTTCAAATATATATATTTTATTCAAACACCTTAGATCTTGTGTTTAGATTTACGATGAAAATTAAGAAATCCGTCTCTTGAAGATAAAACTATGTCACATAAACTGAGACAAAAGAATAGTATACTTTGTGTACGAGTAAAATTGGGGGCAAAGTTTTCCCCAGTTCCTCGATGAGAGAATGAAGGGGAAGCACTGATCGACGTGATTATAATCGAGGCAAAAACCCCCTCATATCGAGACCCGGATGGGATGAATAATGTATCTAAGACCGGACACCGTAAAGCGATGCATCCCCCGACGGGTATAACTTCTGGACCTGGGGAGACGCGGTGAATGGTTATGCATGACGAATATGGGGCCGTAATATTCGCTCTAAACCGGATATTAAGGTGCGAATCCCGTTCAATATAAATTATGGATCAACAATTACTGGAAAAAGAAGATTTTTATCTTTTTTAGACTTATACTAGGATTGAAATTCTCCTACTATGTAAATGAGAACTTTTTCTTTAGTGTGATACATTGTAACACGCAATTCAAAGCAATAAAAGTTTACTTTTGTCTTCTAGGTACTGTTCAAGGCATTGCTTATTTGTTCTTTTCTTTACTCACAACCGAGCTTGCACCGAGGGTCCGATCGAGGACGAATTCTACTGTTCAATCTAAGATGAGGCTTGGCCATCGTACTACAATTGGTTTGATTGTTTATTATGTCTTTAATCCATCTATATGTTATTCTTAATTATTCGCATTGAATTAAACCATGTATCCCTTAAATCGCATATAAATTTAATTGTTACTCAATTTTAGGGTAAACATACTTATTAGATTTAAACAAAAGTTATCAATAAATTTAGAAAAGAAGAATGACTGAACACATTAACCATGTGATAAATATGTTCTTTTTTTTTAACTTTGAAGTAAAAGGGGTCAATTACTTTTTCACTCCCCGTAATGAATGNTTTTTGTAAAAAAAAAAAAAAAAAAATTTATTTTTTTTTTTTTTTTTTTTTTTTTTTTTTTTTTTTTTTTTTTTTTTTTTTTGTCTTTTCGCAACCTATAATTTCACAAGTTTTGCCCTTTAATTATCATTCTTTAATTTAACATTTTATTAGGTACACCAACTAAAGTTATATCTTCTTAGAGAAGGATCTTACGACGACTATTATTACGGTCCTACATCATAAAGAAGCTAACCTTTGATGAATACTTTAATTTGTTTAATACTTCCCAATAAATTGATTCAAGCATTGTTGTTCTACAAGGCATGGAGATTGTCTTGTCATTTATTTAAGTGTACAGTTTTTATTTAAGAAAATCTTATCTGAAAATATTTGAGTGACTACCTATTTAAGAATTTAAGTGAATTGGAAATCTCTATTTAGAATTTAAGGGTAGCGCGAAGCTAGAGTATAATATACAAGTACTGAGAAATTCAATAATTTTTGTCCAAACACTATATAGAGAGAGAAGAAACTGTAAAGTACAAGTAATGAATGAATCGATCTTTGATAAGTGGGCATAAGCCCTCTAGGCCTATACTTTAGATATTATCTCTTAAGCTTCAAGTTATTAAAGACGTTTTAGGTTTAAATCTCTCCAAGGGGAATTTTGGTGTATTTATTGTGCCTTGAATTAGAGGAGTGAAAGATGTTGACAACTAATGCTTTATTTAATTTACATGAATATGATGATGTTTTGCTAACTTCACCTGTTTTGACTTGTACACCTAATAGGACTAATGATGAAAATATCATTTTGGCACTAGATCGATAGGATTGTTTTTTTCTATAAGTGAAAAGGAAAAGGCAAGCATTGAAATGGCAACTATGGATAGCTATGGTTTGTTTCATGCCCTTGGCACCCTTATTCAATTTGTAGGAAACGCCATTATTGCTGAAGATGACACGATATCACCTTTCGTGCTTTTATTTTTAACTTCATTATGTAATAATAAATAAATGATGTAGATGGTATGACATCATCCTTCGTGCTTTTTCTCTTCTCGCTATGTATTAATCAATAATGAGACAATGAAATGATGTGACATCACCCTTCGTGCCTTAACACTCTCCCTTACCATATAGTAAATAAATTCAGAGATAAATAGTACGGAGAATGTACTTTACGTCCGATATGATTCCAAGATATCAAATCTCAACTTCCAAAAAACAAAAATACTCAACCATTACCAACTAAGCAATAATTATGGAAGGAATGATCAAATAAGTAATAATCTAATCTAAGTATGGATGTCATAAATAAAGAGGCAACAAATCACAAGGAAACAAGTTCTACCCGCATTCTATATCCCACAACAACGCATAAATGCTCGTCACCTCACATATACGGTGTACCCACACGTTAATCGTGTAGCAAATAAGCAAACAAGTCATAATCCCTCAAGTCAAGGTTAATCACGACACTTACCTCGCTCCACAATCAAATCAAAGCTCAGCCGGGGCTTTTCTCTAAAATCTACCTCCAAACAAATCGAATCTAACCAAATAGCGTTCAAACAATCCAAAAAAGTTTTAGAAACTACCCATGAGTGAAAGAGGTTAAATTTAGATCATTATTGAAAAAGTCAACCCCGGGCCCGCCTGGTCAAAATCAAAATTCGGACCAAAATCTGAATATCCATTCACCCCGAGCACAGTTATGCAATTTGTTTCCAAATTCGACCTCAATTCCAGGTTTAAATTCCAAATTTACAAAAATTTCTAATTCTCTAAATCCTTAATTTTTACCATGAAAATCCTAACTTTGATGTTGAAAACTTATGAAATATAATGGGTAATTGAAAAGTAATATATTAAAGACACTTACCAATGAATTTAGGAAGAAATCTTTTGGGAAAATCTCCTCCAGGTGTTTAAGGTTGAGTGTTTCAAAGAAATGAGTTAAATCCCGTTTTCCTCCTCTTTTGTCCAGGTGTACATGTTGCAATGGCGACCTGGGGTTTGTAATTTGCGAACCACGCAAATGCGAAAAATTCCTCGCACATACGAAGCTTCCACATCTTTGTTGCCATCGCAAATGCGAACTTGGAATTCCGCAATTACGACCATATTGATCGCAAATGCGAACCATCCCTCCCCTCCCAGCACTTCATCACAAATGCAAACTACTTGTTCGCAAATGTAAACCTCACAAAGGCCCTGGACTTTCGTTAATGCGAACACTGACCTCGAACTTGTGAGGTCTATGGCCTGCACCAGAAACAAATTGCATTAGCTGTTTTTCCAAGTCTAAAATCGCTTTGTGGCCTATCAGAAACTCACTCGAGCCCTTTGGGCTCCAACCAAACATGCACACAAGTGTAAAAATATCATATGAACTCGCTCGTGCGATCTAAACATCAAAATAACACCTAGAATTATGAATCAGACACCAAAACAAATAAAATTTTCAAAGAAACTTAAGAACTTCCAATTTTCCAACCGAACGTCCGAAACACGTCAAATCAACTATGTTTCGTACCAAAATTCGCAGACACATCATAAATACTGAAACAACCTATACCAAGTTTTGGAACCGAAATCCGAACCCGGTAGCAACAAAGTCAAACTACAATTAAATTTAAAAATTCTTTAAACCTTTAGATTTTTAGTTTTTCACAAATTGCGTTAATTCAAGCTAGGGACTTCCGAATTCAGTTCCGCGCATACGCCCAAGTCCTAAATCACAGTACGGACCCATGGGGACCATCAAAAGATTGGTCCGGATCCGCTTGCTCAAAATGTTGATCGAAGTTAACTCAAATGAGTTTTAAGACACGATTTCATATTTTCATCAATTTTCTCATAAAAACCTTCTGGAAAAAAGATATGGACTGCGCACGCATATCAAGAAAGGCTAAACGGAGCTATACGAGGTCTCGGAACACAAAAATAAAGGGTAAAACTATAAATGACCTATCTGGTCATCACATAAACTGACAAAGTTATTGTATCATATGATTTCCGCCATTCCATGAGGTAGAAGTCCAGATACGAGTTAATCAAATCTAATAGTCTTTATTTAAATTGTGTATTTATGTTTAAAAATTCTTCAAATATATACAAAATTTAGTTATTAGCATTTGGTATGCAACTTACCTCTTTCTTTTAAGTGCCGTTTAAGTACTTGCATTTTGCATTTTTAGTAGATACTTTAGCTTTTCTTTATCAAAAATAGATCCTTTAGTTTTTCTCTCTTGCTTGTTTACTTTCCTTCTTCAGCTCAAGAACCTTCATGCTTGGTTATGTCAGTAATATTATTTTCTATTTTGTTGTTATTTTTTTCTTGAGCCGAGGGTTTTTTTCGGAAATGACATCTCTACCTTCCGGGGTAGGGGTAAGCTAAGGTCCGCGTACACTCTACCCTCCCCAGACCCCATTTGTGAGAACTCACTAGGTTGTTATTGTTGTTATTAGCATTTGAAGACATCAGCCTAAAATCCAAAACTCATAAAGTTTAAAATTAAAATCCCGGCTCCACTTTTACTCCTTTTGTCTATATATTTTTTGCTTCACTTGCGCTTTTGAAGATGTTCAAATTTGTGTATACTAGTTGAGATAATAATTTTTTGTTTTGTTCTGAAATTAACCTTCAGTTTAAGTGAATAGTCTTGATTCTTAGAGACATCTTTAATTAAATCGATAAAAAAAAATTATACAAACAGAAATATGCACAAAGTATAATGATTCATTTCAGATTTTCTCTGCTGAAACCGAATACAAAGTAATATACTTTTGACTTGTATACATAAGCAATATCCCATTTTAGTACAAAACCACAGTACTCTTAAACTTGTTTGGATGCCAAAGAAAGAGTGAGAAGTAGAACCTTCAATATATACCCTTATGTCAAAAAAAAAAAAAAAAAAAAAGTTAATTACTATGCTAATTATTTCAACTTCAGAAAACTCAAAACTTTGGGGAACAAAACACAATTCTTTGTCCTAAAAGAAAGCTCATACAAATCCTCTTCTTCTAATATAGTCTCCAGCTGAGGAGAAACTGAAATCTTATTGGGTGCAATTATAACCGCTGGAACAGCAACTTCCATCCAAGATTTTTGGTTCCCACTTAACTTGGCCATTTTTGCAAAAACAGCAAGAATGAGGCTATGGAAACAAATTTCTAGAGAGGTGTTCACTTTTCAGTCTTTGGCTATTTTGAGAAGATTTGTGGGGTTTGGGAAATACTGCAGAATGTGAGGGACTTATATATAGGTGAAGAAATAGAAAATTTTGGGTGAGGTGTCGGTCGAAAGACACAGAAAACATTACCTGAATTTGAATTATTTGTCTTTTTCGATAATTGTTGGATGCAACCTAATTTCCGAGTAAAGACAAGCAACATGCGGGAAATGCCCACACGGCTTAGCGTGTTAGTTTGAAAAAGATCCAACTTTATACAATTGTCTACATCATACTAATTAATTTTAATTAATACAAGAATTATGTCTTGTATATATGCTTTACGTAAGTTTAAGTGAGTGTTTCAAGCATTTTAATACTAGGGTTTGATACTCCCCGTTCCAATTCATCTGAATCTATTTGATTGAGCGCAGATAAAAGATGATCTAGAATTTAGAGGTTGTTGTCACGCATTTTTTGTGACAGGAATAAAATTCTAATATTGCAAAAAATATGTCCCTAGATTTTTTTAATAACGATGGGTTAGGCAGGGGAAGATCCACCTTGCGACGTACGGATTCACGTGAATCTAGTAATTCTTATCCAAACAATGTAAATGTGTTCAAAAAATTCACTATATAAAAATTTACCCAAAGTCGTTGCAGGAACATTGGAAAGTTGTGAAGAGAATTTCTAGATACCTGAAGGGAACTGCAGATTACTCACTATATTATAGTGGAAATGATTTATGCTTGAGAGGATATACAGATGCTGATTGGGCTGGTGATCGGAATGATAGAAAATCAACATCCGGTTATGCCTTCTTACTTAATGGTGGTGCTATATCATGGAAAAGTAAGAAACAAACTTGCACAGTCCTTTCAACAATGGAAGCTGAGTTCGTGGCTTGTGCGTCTACAGTACAAGAAGCTGTTTGGTTGAAGAGATTCTTTTAGCATTTGAATATTACAAAGAACTCTCAGGGTCCCATGACTCTATATTGTGATAGTCAAGCGGCTATTGCATATACAAAAGATCCTAAGTATCACAGCAAGACCAAACACATTGACATCAAGTATAACTTTGTAAGAGACATTGTAGTAAGTGGAGAGATAAATTTACAATACGTTCCTACGCAAAGCATGATAGCTTATCCTTTTACAAAGGCAATATCTAGAGACCTGTTTGAGAAACATGTTATGGCTCAAGGTTTGCGAAGGATATGAACATATTTATGTATTGTAAAATGACTTCAGTATTATAATATGCTCATCAATATTTGACTCCTGAATTTTTCTTATATCTCGTATGCATGTGATGAAAGTTTTGTTGATAAAGTGTGTCGAACAAGTCACGAGATTGGCTCTCTCACACGAGCAATTGCCTCTTGCGTTAAGAATCGTGAAGAGATGAGACCTTATAGAACCTTGGATAATGCGAGGTTATATTTACTTGTAGAGGTCGTTCTTGACAGCTTACGAATTTCACTATTCGATTATGACTTGTTCTATAAGCCAGATACAAGTTTCTCTAAGAAGATGTTTTGACGATTATTGAAGTAAAAAACTCGGGTTATACACTTGAAGGTGTCTAGACCAAGATCTGTACGGTGTTGGAAGATTAAAACAATAATACACTTACCATGAGGGTATTGGGTGTAATTGTGGATACAATGCTATATGAGAACTCGAGTTTGCCTCTTTCAAGGATGAGGGATCGAAGAAGTAGCTACTGCAATAGCGAATGATGTCTGGGGTATTGCGGGTAATAATATCGTCATGCTAGTAGTGAATCCTTTCCATATGTGATTGGATTTCTATGTAGAGCTTTAGTACAACCTTTAATTGATTTTGGAATTGTTCAGCTCTTTATGCTCGCAGGTCGCACCAACTATTTGCCAGTATGAACTGTGTGTCAAAGACATCGGTCTAGCCCACTATGAGCGAAGTGGGAGATGTTGGATTATGGGTCATGGGTCGCTCCATGTGGGCTGACCCGACCCGGTTAGGAGAGATAAGGGAGAGAGGCTAAGGGAAGTTACCACTAAACCACAAACACCCACAAAACTGAACATGGGTGAGTGTTGGGTTATCTTCCTTAACCGCTATTACTCTTCCTATTTATGTGAAGAAAAATGCAGAACTTAAAACTGCAAGTAATTTTTTCTCTTCTCTGACTCTCTTCTTCTCCAACGAAAAACACACACAAGAAATGACATTTAATTGGTGGAAGATTAATTTTATTCCCTAGTGATTCAAAGTTCGGTTTGGGGAAATTGTTTCGGTGGTTAGTTCAACAATTCTTCCGCTGCGTTGAGAGGTACGCTAATGTTGTTCTCGCGCCGCTATTATTAGTCTATCATTGGTATCAGAGCCACCGTTATTTCTTGTTTGTTTAAACATGGAATAAATTAAATAGATTTATAGTTTTTTTTACGGTGCCGCAAAATTTCGTTGACAGTTTGCGTCAAAGAAATTGGTTCCGTAAATAAGAGTGTTGATTTAGTCATGTTTTGATTTTAACTTTCATGTCTGCTAAAGTAATGTTTGCAGATATATAGTAATATTTTTATATCATCCCACTATAAACTTTAATTAGTTTGCTAGTTTGCCAAGGAAGCAATGTTAAGTTCAATTTTTTTTAAGGGAATCGCAATATTATTTGTTGTCCAGTAATATTGTTTTGTAGTTTGCTGGTGTTTTATTTTATAGAGTGATGATCTAAAATTGGTATCAAGAGTATTTAAAGTGTGTTCTATTGAGATAAATACACTATTAATATTAATCAGTGTCAATGTTGTTAACAGAAAGTTTCAAGTTAACAGCTTGTGAAACTATTAGATACACCACATAATTGGTGTTACTGTACTTAATAATGTATTCGATACTTGTTAGTAATTTATATTTCTTTGATTGCTGACAAGTCTCTTTCCGATTTGAAATTGGGTTGCTTTCAATAAGTTTGGTTTTAGCCTTATAACTTGTTCAAAGTTGGCAACGGTTTAAGATGTGATTACAAGAAATTATGGCCTTATTAGAACTCGATGTCTCCTTAATATTAAAAAAAATAAAATTTAGCCATATCCCTTACATTAATATACTTCTACGAGTTATTGTAACATATGTTGTCACATTGAGTGGTTGTAGCCATTCTTATTATTTCCTTGGTCCTATTTCATATATGGCTGAACAAGGACAAGTTCGAATTACTCCAAGTGGGAGTTCTCAAAGTCAAGGAAGGCGACAACGTAGAAGGGTACGTCGTCGCAGGACTTATTTCTATAATGATTCAGACTCGGAGCCTGAAGTCATCAGGAATGTCCCAAGGGAGAGACAAAATGAATTAAGGGATCGAAGGGCTGAACGAAGGGAAAGAGAAAAGAAATTTAGAGAGCTTAGGGCTTCACTAGCTGAACATATTGGACATTATCAGTTCACCCGAGATGCACTAATTGATGCTATTGACGAAATTCAACTATCTAATTGGGAAGCCTTAGCAATTTTAGTAGATTCACTTGGAGAACCTTTAGGTAGTATTGGTTTATGTTCTTAAATTTGAAGCCGAGTGAGAGAACCGTCTCTACAACTACTTGTAATTACAACTACTTTTAATTAATGAAACTTTGTTATTTGTTTGCAAGATTACATGTCATTTTATTTGTTTATTTTTAGTCTGTGGCAATTAAAACAAGTATGACATGATATTGCAAATCTTGACGAAATACACACTATGAGAAATAATTTTATAAAATATTAGTTGAACATTTAGTTGTAGATGATGAATGGAAACGTAGTAATCTTTCGATTCTATACTAAGTGTAAAATTAATATTTTATTTAATTGATTTGCCTAAGTGTGTACATCACATGCGATAATGATGAGTAATAAATACACTTGCGTTATTGTTTCATTTAACAGACTATGGCATCAAAAATTATCATTGCTGACTTAAACAAGGGTGACAAACTGAACGGTGAAAATTATGATATTTGGAGCCGTAAGATGTGGTATGTGCTGGAAGAGCAAGATGCTCTTGAAGCCATTAACCATGTCATGGTTTTCCCAGAGGAGGGTAACACTGCCCAACATAGGAGAGATATTGAGGCTTACAATTCTTGGAAAAAGAAAGATGCGACTGCTCGTGGAATCATTGTAAAGCTCAGTTATGGATGATTTCATTCATGAATGTGAACAATTCCCTACTGCTAATACCATTTGGATGCATTTGAGAGAAACATATGGGGGTACTACTGTAACCCTCATTAGAAAGCTGACTATCAAATTTGACACTTACAAAAAGCGTCATGACCACAGTGTCAAACAACACCTTAGGGTGATGTCAAACATGATAGCTCAACTCAAAGGTGCTGGCCATGTTCTCTCTGACGAGCAGAAGGTTCAGGCAGTGATTCGGTCTCTTCCCAATAATTGGGAACATCTGAAGGTTAACTTGACCCACAATGATAGCATCAAAACTTTTGTTGATGTTGCCCGTCATGTGGAGCTTGAAGACGAGCGGCTTGGTGCTGCTAAAGCTGTCCCTAATGCCTTTGTAGCAGAATCAAGTGGTACAAAGAGATCAAGCTTCAAGCGCAAGAGAAAC
>MDKI01184216.1:0-16413 GCA_005239505.1 Nicotiana paniculata | reverse complement strand
TCAATCGGAATTGGTTTGGTATGTTTCAGCATTAGTTTTGGAAGTTAGAAGTTCATAAGTTCATTAGGCTTGAATCGATATGTTATTCATGGTTTTAGTGTGTTTCATGTGATATGAGGTTTTGAGTGAGTTTATATGACATTTTAGGACTTGTTGGTATATTTGATTGAGGTCCTGGGGGGCTCGGGTGGATTTCAGATGGTTTACGAATTGAAATTGGACTTAGAAGATTTGCTGAAGTAGTTTTCATGACTGTTGCAAGTTTCCTTGTACACGATTGCGAGGGGAAGTCCGTGATCGTGAAGAGTTGATTGGGTGAATGCGAAAAATTATTCTATGTGATCGTGGAGCTTTGGCATTTTATTAATCGCGGACACGTGAGATGGGTCACGTCCGCGAAGAAGGAAGGAGGAGGTTGGTAAATCCACGCAATTTGTTTTTCGCGATCACGTGAAGGTGTCAGTGGTCGCGTAGGTTAATGATCATGTGCATCGCGTTCGCGTTGATTTGTTCGGGTTCGCGAAAAGGACTTTGAGGGTAGCATAAATTTTGTTATTTTCCATCGCGAAGGACTTCCGGCGATCGCGAAGAGGAGCATCTAGGCAGAATATAAGATTTCAAAAATGAGAGTTAGAGTATTATTTTATATTTGGACTTTGGGCGCTCGGATTGAGGTGATTATTGGAGGTATTTTCAAAGGATTGATTTGGGTGAGAGATTCTTACTCTGATTTGGTTAATATACATGAATCTATTATTGTTTTTACCATTAATTAGTGTTTCAAGTTGGAAAAAGTTGAAATTTTTTTAGAAACTTCATAGATTTTAATTTGGTGATTTGAAGGCCAAGTTGAGATTGGAATTGAGTAATATTGGAATGGTTGGACTCACCGTTGAATAGGTGTTTAGATTTTGTTAATTTTTTCGGATTTTGAGACGTGGCCTGGGGTTGAATTTTGGACTTTTTCTAAAGAACTTAGTTTTATCATATGGAATTGATTCCTATAGCTCGTGTTGATTGTATTGAGTTGTTTGTGGCTAGATGCGAGTTATTCATAGGCCGATTCGTGAGGCAAGGGCTTATTAGAGTAGGGATTTGCGCGGTTTGGGGTAAGTAACACTTCTAAACTTGGTTCTGAGGGTATGAATCACTTAAATTTGTGTTATGTGGTTGGTGTTGAGGTGATGCACTTTCTAGGTGACAAACGTGTGGGCGTGCATCGTAGAGATTTTGATTTGGTCGATTCCGTGGTACTGTGTAGTCATCAAGCCTTGTTTCTATTCATGTGATCCCTATGTGTTTGAGTAATTGAGCTGCAATCCATGTTAGAAATTATGTCTAGGCTGTATGCTTATTTTGTTGAGACCTACTGAGTCATTTTTGATGTTGAATAATTTTCTTAAATGGCAATCATGTATTGGTGACACCCGGATTTGGGGAATTTTGTTTCAATTGCGGTATTTTCTTATCAGTTATTATGAGATTTTCACTATTAAGTGTATTTCATTATGTTTTCAATTTAAAGATGCGATGTTATTTGTGATTGTCAACTTGCCTAGTATTGCATTAGGCGCCATCATGACATGTGGGATTTTGGGTCATCACAAGTTAGTATCAGAGCCTAGGTCATGCTCGATGCTATGCTTTCCCTGGTTCCACTTATTCGTGTGTATCATCATGTTTTGCTCGCTCTTTGGATTTGCTCCATGAGTCCTTAGTTTCACCTGTTCATGTATCTACGTCGGTGAGCGATTCTATTACTGTGGATCGTGTGTATCATTCGTGTGTGGTGACTATTGGAGGATTGGAGACTAGAGTTGATCTCTTATTGCTTAGTATGGTGATTTTGACGTGATTTGGGGCATGTATTAGTTGTCCCCATGTCATGCTATTATGGATTGTCACGCTAAGATCGTGAAGTTTGAGATACCAGGATTACCTATGATCGAGTGGAGAGGTTCTTTTCACTATATTCCCAGTAGGGTGATTTCATATCTGAAGGCACAACGGATGGTTGGGAAAGGGTGTTTGTCATATTTGGCTTTTGTGAGAGATGTTGATGTTGATACCCCTACTATTGATTATGTTCCGGTAGAGCGAGACTTTCTGGATGTGTTTTCTGCAGACCTTCCAGGCATGCCATCCGATAGGGATATTGATATTGGTATTGACCTGGTGTCGGGCACTCAACCCGTTTCTATTCCTCCGTACCGTATGGCACCACCGGAAAAGTTGAACAAATTGAAAGAGCAACTTGAAGAGCTTCTTGATAAGGGGTTCATTAGGTCTAGTGTGTCGCCTTGGGGTGCAACGATTCTGTTTGTGAAGAAGAAGGATGGTACTATGCGGATGTGCATCGACTATAGGCAGTTGAACCAAGTTACAATTAAGAACAAGTATCCTTTATCGCGCATTGATGACTTATTTGACCAGCTGCAGGGAGCGAGAGTGTTCTCTAAGATTGATTTGAGGTCTGGGTATCACCAGTTGAAGATTCGGGAATCAGATATTCTGAAGACGACATTGAGGACCCGCTATCACTATGAGTTCCTTGTGATGTCTTTTGGGCTGATCAATGCCCCAAGAGCATTCATGCTTCTGATGAATAGTGTATTCCAGCCATATCTTGATTCGTTTGTTATCGTATTTATTGATGATATTCAGGTGTACGCACGTAGCTAGGAGGAGCAAGCACAACATTTCAGGATTGTACTACAGAGGTGAGGGAGGAGAAACTTTATACCAAGTTCTCCAAGTGTGAGTTTTGGCTTTGTTCGATGGAATTCATGGGCACGTGGTGTCCAGTGAGGGGATTACGGTGGATCCAAAGAAGATAGAGGCAGTTCAGAGTTGGCCTAGACCGTCTTCAACTATTGAGATTCAGAGTTTTCTTGGCTTGGCCAGATATAATTGTCGCTTCGTGGAGGGTTTCTCATCCATTACACCACCTTGGACCAGGTTGAATTGGAGGGTGCTCCATTCAGATTGTCGGATGAGTGTGAGGAGAGCTTTCAGAAGCTCAAGACTTCCTTGACCACAACTTCAGTTCTCGTTTTGCCTTCAGCATCGGGTTCTTATACAGTATATTGTGATGCTTCTCACATTGGTATTGGGTGTGTCTTGATATAAGAGGGTAGAGTGATTGCTTATGATTCACGCCAGTTGAAGCCTCATGAGAAGAACTACCTTGTTCGTGATTTGGAGTTGAGAGCCATCATTCATGCATTGAAGATTTGGAGGCATTATCTCAATGGTGTGTCTTCTGAGGTATTTATGGATCATCGGAGTCCAGCACTTGTTCAAGCAAACAGATCTAAATTTGAGGCATCAGAGATGGTTGGAGCTGCTAAAGGACTATGATATTACGCCACAAACTCGGGGAGCGCGACCGGCGCCCCACCGAGTGAACCCGACCGAGCAAGCCTGTTAGATTTCCTTCTATCCAAACTCATCCATGAATAAAGAGGAGATGCACTCCATTAATCAAACACTGAAAAGATTTCATTAACACATCACATTTAATTTCCATTAACAACTTCATTCATAATTTCCAAAATATTACAAGTTTACAGACATAATGAAAAATATGTTTGCCAAATACCAACATTTCTAGTTCAATTCCCCACATCAAAGACCACCCACAACCTGTCTACGTGGCCGCTAAGTACGACAGGAGAGTAATGTGGAAATGTTGGCAACAAGGCCCCGACTATACCTCAAAATACACAGTACAAAATGAAATGACATCATTCCTGAAATAGAGTAAGGCTCACCAAAACCTGCTGAATAGAGGAGTAACTGCTAACAAGGACCAAAGCTACCCGCTGATGAACCACCTGCTTCCGTTGAAGATGAAGCGTCCCCGACAAAAGGGACGTTAGTATATATAGAATAGTACTAGTTTCGGCACAAGTTGGCAAAAATTAGAAATTTGAAGGTTTGGAAAGTTCAAAATTTTGACCGGAAATTGACTTTGAGGATATCGGATCCAGATTTTTGTTCTCGGAATTGGAATAGCTTCGTTATGTTTTTCTGGACTTGTGTGCAAAATTTGAGTTCGTTCCGGGTTGATTTGATATATTTGGGCGCGAGTTTTGGAAATTAAAAATTCAAAGTTCATAGATTTTGATTCGAGGTTCGAATCATCATTTTGATGTTGTTATGTGTGTTTTGAGGCCTTGAGTAGGTCCCTGTTATGTTATGCGACTTATTGGTATGTTTGGAAGGGGTTCCGCAGGGCTCGCGCGTGTTTCAGATTGATTTCAGATCATTTTTCTTCATGTTGTTATTGCTGGTTGTTGCTGCTTCTGATGTGACCGCACCTGCAGATGATTTGCGCAGGTGCGATGGTTGCAGAAGCGACAAAGGAGTCGCATGAGCGGAAATACTACTGGGAGTAGGAGTCCACATAAACAGAGATTGCTTCGCATCTGCGAAGGCGCAGATGCAGTGAGTTGAGCGCAAAAACGATTGGCAGTGCAGAAATGATGTTTGGACACGCACTTGCGCTTGCACAGATACGGGCATTTTACTGCAGGTGCGAAGGCTGGCTTCCAGTGCTTCTCCGCAGAAGCGTGATTTTGGCCGCAAAAGCGACGCTGCAGAAGAGGCAATGTGTTGCAAATGCGAAAGTGTTGGGTAGAATGCTAAATACAAGGGTTCACGATTTTGGCTTCATTTTAACATTTCCAAGCTCGTATTGAGGATATTTTTGGAGCAATTGTCACCATATGAATTGGTGTAGGTGTATTCTATTCGGTTTTTGTTATATTTCATGAATCCATCTTCATTTTTAGCAATTGGTTAATGAATTTAAAGAGGAAATTGGGGGTTTTAGCCTAAAGTTTTATAATACGAATTCTTGAGTTTAAACACCGATTCAGAGTCGGAATTGAGTGAAACTTCTATAGTTGGACTCGTAATTAAATGGGTTGTCATATTTTTTGAGTTTTTTCGGGTTTCGAGGCGTGGGCACGGGTGTGATTTTTTGCAAGTTTTGGGTATGTATTAAGGATTCAATCTTTATCATTTGGAATTGCTTCCTTGGTATTGATTTGATGTATTTGAGTTACTTTTGGCTAGTTGTGAGCCGTTCGAAGGTTGCTACACGTGTGATGGCATCTTTGGAGCATCGCTTGGCTTTCTCGATAGTGGTATTGTCTTATTCGAAGTAAGTAACTCTTCTAAACTTAGTGCTGAGGGTATGAAATCTTGGAATACATATTATGTGACTGGTATTGAGGTGACACACATGCTAGAGGACGGGCGAGTGGGCATGCACCATGTGAATTGAGACTCTATTGTTTCTATGACAATATATAGTGGTCCTACTTTGTTGATATCCGTGTTTTCACCATGTGATAAAGTAATTGAGTTGTCAATCATACTAGATATCATGTTTAGGCGTTATGATGATACTGTTGGGACCCACAATGGTCGTTTCTTACTGTGTGGTTTCCTGGTCTTCCTTATATGATTGCATCATAGAGCATCAATAGGATGACACACATTTGCTTGTCCTTAAGGACACGATTCAGCACTGTGATGCCATGGAGGATTCCATTATGTATGACGGGGTGTTAGGGATGTAGGGTCAGATTTGTGTGCCCAATGTGGATGAGCTATGTGAGTTTATTCTTGAGGAGGCCCATAGTTCGGATTCTTCCACTCATCCGGGTGCCGCAAATATGTACCAGGACTTGAGGCAACACTATTAGTGGAGGATGATGAAGAAAGACATAGTGGAGTTTGTAGCTTGGTGCTTAAATTGTCATCAGGTGAAGTAAGAGCATCAGATGCCGGGTGGGTTGCTTCAGAGGCTTGAGATTCCTGAGTGGAAATGGGAGCGTATCACCATGGACTTCATAGTTGGGCTCCCACCTACATTGAAGAAGTTTGATGCTATTTGGGTGATTTTGGACCGGTTGACTAAGTCCGCACATTTCATTCCAGTTGGGACTACCTATTTTTCGGAGTAGTTGGCTGAGATCTATATCCGTGATATCGTTCTCCTTCACGGTGTGGTAGTGTCCATCATTTCATATCGGGGCACACAATTCACATCACGGTTTTGGAGATAAGTGCATCGAGAGTTAGACACATGGGTTGAGTTGAGTAAAACATTCCACCCTCAAGAAGTTTGATGCTATTTGGAGGATATGATACGTGCGTGTGTCATGGATTTGTGGGTTCTTGGGATAGGTTTTTGCCGCTTGCAAAGTTTGCCTACAACCATAACTACCAATCGAGTACTCAAATGGCTTTGTATGAGGTCGTGTTGTAATGACCCGGCTGATTGTTTTGAGAGTAATAGCCCTGATCCCTCTATTTACTTCTTTCCCAGTATCTTTTGCTGCTTATGTGACTTGCCGAGAGGTTTGTTTGTGGTTTCGGAGTGAATTTGGACACTTAGTCCCTAAAATGGAAGCTTAGGTTCTAGGATTTTGACCGTAGTTGGAACTGTGTGAAGACGACTCTAGAATGGAGTTTCGTCGGTTCTGTTAGTTCTGTTGGGTATTTTAGACTTAGGAGCGTGTCCGGATTGTATTTTGGAGGTCTATAGGTAAATTAGGCTTAAACTGGTGAAAGTTGAATTTTTTGATATCGGGGTCGGATTCCAATTTCGAAAGTTGGGGTAGGTCCGTAATGCCAATTATGGCTTGTGTGCAAAATTTTGGGTTAGCCGGACGTAATTTGACATGTTTTGGCATCGGTTGTAGAATTTGAAGTTTCAAAGTTCATTAAGTTTGAATTAAAGGGTGATTCATGTTTTTAGCATTGTTTTACGTGATTTCAGGGCTCCACTAAGTTCGTATGATGTTATTGGACTTGTTGGTATGTTTTCTTGAAGTCCCGGGGGCCTCGGGTGGATTCTGGGTGGCTAACTGATCAAGTTGGACTTGTTGAAGTTGTAGAATTTCTGGTGTTTCCAGTTACTGGTTTCATTCTTCGCGTTCGCGAAAAAGAACTGGAGACAGAAGGGGATTTGTTCTTCACATTTGTGATGAAGGTCCCGTGTTCGCGAAGCTCTGAGGTAACAAGTCAACTCGTTCAGGGTTAGGGTCCCGCATTCGCGTAGAGGAAGTTGGTGAACTGAGTTTCCAGGCAATTTGCCTACGCGTTCGTGATGATGATCCCGCGTTCGCGTAGGGTCGAGCAGAGTAAGCTTCACGTTCTCAGCAAAATTTTTGATTTTATTAATTAGTTTAGTCAATTATAGTTGTTTTTGGTTAAATTTGGGCCATTCGGAGTAAGATAATCGAGGAAAGGGCATTCTTATTGATTTGTTTAGCTTGGTTCGAGGTAAGTGGCTTGCCTAACCTTGTGTGGGGGAAATCACCTTAGGATTTTGTACTGTTGTGATATTTCTGTGATATGAGTGACGTGTACGCGAGGTGACGAGTGCGTACACGGGCTAATTGTTGTAAAAATCTGGGTTTTCACTGAGTAGTAGCCTGTTATAACTTAATTGAGTTATACCAGCATGTGTAGTTATCATGTTTAGTCTAATTTTGCATATCTACGTGTCTTAAATGCTTATTTGAAATATGTGTATCAGGTTTAGTTGAATTCGTGCTTTTACTTGATTTGTATCAATCTTAACTGTAGAATTCTTGCTGTTAATTACTTTTCCACCAATTTAAGATGTGTGTTTACTTTTGGAACTACGAGGTAGTACCTCGGGAGATCCCCCTTCACATTTAATTTTGGGAGTACGAGGCAGTACCTCGGCAGATCCCCCTGCACATTTACCTTTGAGACTATGAGGTAGTACCTCGGGAGATCTCCTTGCATATTTACTTTGGGACTACGAGATGGTATCTCGGGAGATCCCCTGTTGAGTATTTACTTTTCGAACTACGAGACGGTATCTCGGGAGTGCCCCTATTGTTTATCTAATTGTACTATGTTGTTATTTCTCTGTGAATTCTTTATGTTAAATTATGCGTCTCTCTTCATTTTATTATATCATCTGACTTATTATTATATCCTAGTAGGAACTGAACCTTACCTCATCACTACTCTACCGAGGTTAGGCTTTGCAATTACTGGGTACCGTTGTGGTGAACTCATGCTACTCTTCTGCCTATGTTTTGTGTGCAGATCCAGGTACTTCTTGTCAGCCTCGTTATTAGTGAACAAAGAGAATTTGGATACATCAAGGTATTCCACCCACGTCCGCAAACCTTGGGTTTTGGAAACTTTGTGTATATGCTACTGCTGGGTTACTTATACATGTCGAGCGGCATTGTATCATTTTTATAGTTATCTGTTGCAGTCTTGTTGTTAAATTCTATTTTCATTTCTGTTATTCTGCAATTTGTTAGGCTTACCTAGTCATAGATACTTGGTGTCATCATGACATCTTACAGAGGGAGATTGCGGTCGTGGCTAGTTGGTATCAGAGCTCTAGGTTCATGGGTGTCACGAGTCACAAGAAAGTTTATTAGAGTCTCGCGGATCGATACGAAGATGTCTGTACTTTTCTTCGAGATGTATGGAACTGTTAGGAAAAATTACACTTCTTTGATTCCTTGTCATTCGAAATTGTTGACCTCGAAATACTAAACACATGTCTTCTATTCTCTCACAGATGGTAAGGACACGTACATGCAACCTTTGCTAGAGCCGCGAGAGGCCGAAAGCGTCGACGTGGTGTAGCCAGAGCACCCACACGAGCTGCCACAGAGGATCCCCTAGTAGCCTCAGCTGGAGGGCAGGCACACGATGTACCTGTTGTTGCATAAGCCCTCCAAGAGACTCTAGCGCAATTTCTGAGCATGTTCAGCACCTTGGATCATGCTAGATTGATTCCACTTGCTCCTGCCACATCCCAAGCCGGGGGAAGAGCATAGACTCCCGTCGCCCGTACCCCATAGCAGTAGGTTCAGGTCAACTAGGTTCTAGAAATTATACAGATGCAACCGGTAGCTCTAGTTTAGCCTAAGGTTAGATTAGCAGTTTCTAAGGTGGAGCAGCCTCAGAAACTAAGTCGAGTGGGGTTTATTTTACTACATTCTAGATTAGAGGAGCATCCTATCAATTTTGGCAGGCTTATGAGTTGGGTAGTCCGGCTAAGGTAGCTTCACTTACATGGACTCAGTTCTCGGATATGTTCTTGAGGGAGTATGTTCCCTAGAGTCTCAGAAACGCATGGTGCACGGAGTTTGAGAAGTTGCACCATGGTTTTATGACTGTGTCAGAGTATGCAAGTTGCTTAAGTAATTTGGCCCGACATGCACTAGCCTTGGTTGCTACAGTTCAAGAGAGGGTCCATCGGTTTATCGAGGGACTCCACACCAGCATCAGGCTTAGCATGTCCCGAAAGTTGGAGATGGATATTTCGTACCAGCAGGTTGTGAGTATTGCTAGTAGATCGGAAGGTATGCTTGCTCGGGAGAGAGAGAGATGGAGGCTAAAAGGTCTCGAGATTCTGGCACCTATAGTGGTACTCGTGCAACAGCTGGAGTTCGTCATGGTAGGGCCTATATGAGTCGCCCCGTATATTCAGCACTTCCAGTTGCCAGTGGTATTCCCGCCCCTTCTAGGCCCAGGAGCCTTATTATGCACCTACAGTATCTAGTGCACCTCCTGCACATGGTGCTTTTAGCGGTCAGTCCAGCAGACCTAGCCCGCGCCAGTCACAGCAGTCACGCCTTCTGAGAGATTGTTTTGAGTGTTGCGACACTTTCCATATGGTGAGGGATTGCCCCAGACTTAGGAGGGGTGCACCTCCACATACTTCTCAAGCGTCGGGTTCTCCACTGGGTCCTCAGGCTATGATTACAGCACCAACTACCACCCCACCTGCCCAGCCAGCTCAAGGTGGAGGTCGGAGAGGTAGAGGTCGCCTTAGAGGGGGAGGCCAGCCAGATATTATGCTCTTCCTGCTCGTACAGAGGCAGTTGCTTTCGAATCTGTCATTATAAGTATTGTTTCATTGTGTCATAAAAATGCGTCAGTTTTATTTGATCCAGGCTCCACTTATTCCTATGTTCCTCTTATTTTGCCCCGTATTTGGACATATCTCGTGATTCTTTGAGTTCTCCTGTTTATGTGTCTATACATGTGGGAGATTCTATTATTGTTGACCATTTGTATCGATGGTGTTTGGTTGTTCTTAGTGGTTTTGAGACAAGAGCGGACTTATTATTTCTTAGTACGATAGATTTTTATATTGTTTTGGGCATGGACTGGTTGTCGCCCTATTATGATATTCTTGATTATCATGTCAAGACCGTGACGCTGGTTATTCCAGGATTTTAGCGCTTAGAGTGGAGAGGTACCTTAGAGTATACTCTCAGCAGAGTTATTTCATTTCTTAAAGCACAACGAGTGGTTGAGAAGGGGTGTGACGCATATCTAGCTTATGTAAGAGACGTCAATATTGATACCCCTATAATTGAGTTAGTCCTGTAGTGAGGGATTTTCCAGATGTATTTTTAGCTGATCTTTCGGGCAGGCCACCCGACAGGGATATTCAATTCGGTATTATTTATTGTCGATCACTCAGCCCATCTCTATTCCTCCATATCATATGGCTCCTCCTAAGTTGAAGGAATTGAAGGAGCAGTTACAGGAGTTGCTTGATTAGGGCTTCATTCGGCCCAGTGTGTCACCTTGGGGTGTTCCAGTCTTGTTTGTGAAGAAGAAGGACGGTTGTATGTGTATGTGAATTGATTATCGCAACTTGAACAAATTTACAGTGAAGAACAGGTATCCATTGCTCCGTATTGATGACCTATTTGATCAGTTGCAGGGTGCCAGGGTATTTTCCAAGATTGGCTTACGTTCAGGCTATACACTTAAAGATTCGGTAGCCAGACACCCCGAAGACTGCTTTCAAGACTCGGTAAGGTCACTACGAGTTCCTTATGATGTCATTTGGGATGGCCAATGCCCAACAACATTTATGCACTTGATGCACAATGTGTTCTGGCCCTATATTGACTCATTCGCCATTGTGTTTAGTGGCGACATTATGGTGTACTTCGGGACTCGGGTGGATCATGAGTAGCACCTGAGGACTGTGCTTAAGATCTTGAGAGAAAAGAAGTTATATGAAAAATTTTCCAAGTGTGAGTTTTGGCTAGACTCTGTGGAACTCTTGGGTCATGTGGTGTCGAGTGATGGGATCAAGGTGGATCCGAAGAAGGTTGAAGCAGTGCATAGTTGTCCCAGACCGTCCTCAGCTACGGAGATCCAGATTTTTCTAAGGTTGGCAGGGTATTATGGTCGATTTGTAAGGGTTTCTTATATTTTGCAGCACCTATGACCAGGCTGATCCAGAAGGGTGCTCCATTCAGGTAGACAGAGGAGTGTAAAGAGAGCTTTTCAGAAGCTCAAGACAAATTTGACTACAACCACAGTATTGGTACTACCTACAGGTTCAAGATCTTACACTGTATATTGTGATGCATCGTGGATTTGTCTCGGCGTGGTGTTGATGCAGGACGGTAGGGTGATTGCCTGCGCGTCCAGACAACTGAAGGTGTATGAAAAGAACTATCTGTCCACGAACTTGTGTTAGCAGCTATTGTTCATGTCTTGAAGATTTGGCGGCACTATTTGTACAGTTTCCCTTGAGATATCTACATCGATCACCAGAGTTTGCAACATATGTTCAAACAGAATGATCTTAACTTGCGTCAGTGGAGGTGGTTGGAGCTGCTTAAGGATTATGATATCACTATTTTGTACCATCCCGGGAAGGGCAACGTGGTGGCTGATGCCTTGAGTGGCCAGACAGAGAGTTTAGGGAGCTTAGCATATCTACCAACAACAGAGAGGCCATTGGCGTTGGATGGTCAGGCCTTAGCCAACTAGTTTCTTAGATTGGATATTTTTTATCCGAGTCGAGAGTTGGCTTGTGTGGTCTCTTGGTCTTCTCTTTATGATCGTATCAGGAAGCGTCAGTATGATGACCCCCATCTGCTTGTCCTTAAGGACACGGTTCAGCACAGTGATGCTAAGGAGGTCACTATTGGAGATGATGTTGCATTGAGGATGTAGGGCATGCTATATGTGCCCAATATAGATGGTTTATGTGAGTTGATTCTCTAGGAGGCTCATTGTTCACGGTACTCCATTTATCCGGGTGCCACGAAGTTGTATCAGGACTTGAGACAGCATTATTGGTGGAGGAGAATGAAGAAGGACAAAGTAGAATATGTAGCTCGGTGTCTAAATTTCGAGCAGGTAAAGTATGAGCATCAACGGCCAAGTGGATAGCTTCAGAAGTTAGAGATTCCAGAGTGGAAATGGGAGCGGATCACTATGTATTTCATTCTTGGGCTTCCACGAACTCAGCGAACGTTTGATGCAATTTGGGTGATTGTGGATAGGCTTACCAAGTCAGCTCATTTCATTCATGTGATGACTACGTATTCTTTCGAGCAGCTTGCTCGAGTTTATATCCCCAAGATTTTCAGGCTTCATGGCGTGCCAGTATCTATCATCTCTGGCCGGGGTACACAGTTTACATCACGATTCTAGAGGGTCGTACAACATGAGTTAGGTACTCGGGTTGAGCTGAGCACAACATTTCACCCTTAGAGGGACGTACACTCCGTGTGCACTGTTCAGATACTAGAGGATATGCTCTGCGCGTGAGTGATTGAGTTTGGAGGTTTTTGGGATCAATTCTAGCCACTTGCGGAGTTTGTCTAAAACAATAGATATCAGTCTAGCATTCAGATGGCACCGTATAAGGCTTTGTATGGTAGCCAGTGTCAGTCTCCAATGGGTTGGTTTGCGCCAGGCAAGGCTAGGTTATTGGGTACAGACTTGGTTCAGGAATCTCTAGAGAAGGTTAAGGTGATTCAAGATCGACTTCGCACAGCCCAGTCCAGACAGAAGAGTTATGCAGATCGAAAGGTTCACTATGTTGCATTCATGGTTGGAGAGCGGGTCCTGCTTCAGGTGTCACCCATGAAGGGTGTTATGAAGTTCAAAAAGAAGGGAAAGTTGAGCTCAAGGTTTATTGACCCATTCAAGGTATTGCGACGTGTTGGGGAGGTTGCTTATGATCTTGCCTAGCCTCCTAGTAGGATTCCATTCGGTATTTCACGTTTCTATCCTCCGGATATCACAACGATCCGTCTCATGTGCTAGATTTTAGCTCAGTCCAGTTGGACAATGATTTATCTTATGTTGCGGAGTCGGTGGCTATTTTGGACACGCAGGTGTGAAAGCTGAGGTCAAAGAACATTGCTTCAGTGAAGGTTCAGTGGAGGGATCAACTAGTCGAGGAGGCGACTTGGGTGACCGAGCATGATATGCGCAGCCGTTATCCTCGTCTTTTCACCACTTCAGGTATGTCTCTATGCTCATTTGAAGACGGTCAATTGTTTTAAAATGGGGAGGATGTAACGACCCGGCCGGTCGTTTTGAGAGTAATAGCCCTAATCCCCCTATTTACTACTTTATCGTATCTTTTCTGTTTATGTGACTTGCCGGGAGGTTTGTTTGTGGTTTCAGAGTGATTTGGGACACTTAATCCCTAAAATGGAAGCTAAGTTCTAGGATTTTGATCGTATTTAGAGCAGTGTTAAGATGACTATGAAATGGAGTTTCGTCGTTTTCGTTACCTCCGTTGGATGATTTTGGACTTAGGAGCGTGTCTGGATTGTGTTTGGGAGGTTTGTAGGTAAATTAGGCTTGAAATGGGAAAAGCTGAATTTTTGGAAGCTTGGCCGAAAGTGGACTTTTTGATATCGGGGTTGGATTCCACTTTCGCAAGTTGGTGTAGGTCCTTAATGTTAATTATGACTTGTGTGCAAAATTTGGGGTCAATTGGATGTGATTTGATAGGTTTTGGCATCAGTTGTAGAAGTTTGAAGTTAAAAAGTTCATTAAGTTTGAATTGGAGGGTGATTCGTGTTTTTAGCATTGTTTGACGTAAATTGAGGGCTTGACTAAGTTCGTATGGTGATATAAGACTTACTGGTATGTTTAGTTGAAGTCTCAGGGGCCTCAGGTGGATTCCGGGTGGTTAACAGATCAAGTTGGACTTGTTGAAGTTGTAGAGTTTCTTGTGTTTCCAGTTACTGGTTTCCTTCTTCGCGTTCGCGAGGGGAGTTCCGCATCCACGAAAAGGAACTGGAGACATAAGGGGATTTATGCTTCGCGTTTACGATGAAGGTCCCATGTTTGAGAAGCTCTGAGGTAATAAGTATACGCGTTTAATATGAGGGTCCAGCGTTCGCATAGAGGAAGCTCGTTAACTGAGTCTCCAAGCAATTTGCCTACGCGTTCACGATGATGGTCCCGCATTCGCGTAGAGGAAACTGGTCAACTGAGTCTTCAGGAAATTTTCTTACGCGTTCGCGATGATGGTGCCGCATTCGCAATGATGGTCCCGCATTCACGTAGGGTCGAGCTGAGTGAGCTTCGCGTTCTTGATTAGGCCATCACATTTGCGATGAAGAATTTTGGACTGAAGCAATTTTGTGCTTCGCGATCGCGAGGATTCTTCCGCGTTCGCGGAGAAGGGATTACTGGGCAGTTATAAACGTTTAAAAACGAGGGTTAGGCCATTTTTATCAAAACATGACATAAACGGCTCGGATTTGGACGAAAATTTGGGGGGTTTTGAGAGGGAGCTATTGGGTATTGATTCTTGACTCATATATATGGTAATATTCCATTAATCTATAGTTGATTCCATCCTTTAATTTCCGATTTGGGTTAAGAAAATTGAGAAAAGTGGGAAAGTTTCTTCATCCAAATTTTTGAGTTTTAATTGAGATTTTGACGTCGGATTTGAGTAATTTTGGTACGAGTGAACTCATGGGTGAATGGGTGTTCGTATTTTGTGACTTTTACCCAATTTAGAGACGTGGGACCAGGTAGACTTTTTGGGGTGAATTTTGAAATTCTTGTTAAATTTTTAATTTCATCAATTAAATTAGTCTAATATAGTTGTATTTATTGTATGTAATGGTTTTTGGCTAGATTTGGGCCATTCGGAATCGGATAATCGAGGAAAGGGCATTGTTATTGATTGATTGAGCTGTGTTTGAGGTAAGTGGCTTTCCTAACCTCGTGTGAGGGAAATACCCTTAGGATTTGGTACTGTTGTGATATTTCTGGGATATGTGAGCGCCATGTGCGTGAGGGGACGAGTTCGTACACTGGATAATTGTTGTTAAAATTCGGGTTTTCACTGAGTAGTATCCTGTTACAACTTAATTGAGTTATACGAGCATGTGTAATTATCCTGTTTAGTCTAATTTCGCATGTCTACGTATGTTAAATGCTTATTTGAAATTTGTGCATCATGTTTAATTGAATTCGTGCCTTTACTTGATTTGTATCAACCTTAGCTATAGAATTTCTGATGTTAATTGATTTTTCCAACGATTTGAGCTGTGTGTTTAATTTTGGGACTACGAGGCGGTACCTCAGGAGATCCCCCTGCACATTTACTTTAAGGACTACGAGGCGCTACCTCAGAAGATCCCCCTGCATATTTACTTTTGAGACTACAAGGCGGTACCTCGGGAGATCTCCTTGCATATTTACTTTTGGGACTACGAGACCGTATCTCGGGAGTGCCCTGTTGTTTATCTCATTGTGTTGTGTTGTTTATTTCTCTGTGAATTTTTTCTGTTAAATTTTGCGTCTCTATTCATTTTATTATATCATTTGTCTTATTATTATATCCTAGTAGGGCCCGAAAGTTACATCGTCACTACTCCCGAGTTCAGGCTTTGCACTTACTGGGTACCGCTGTGGTGTCTCATGCTACTCTTCTGCACATGTTTTGTGTGCAGATCCAGGTACTTCTTATCAGCCTCGTTATCAGTGAGCAGCGAGACTTTGGAGACTTCAATGTATTCTGTCTGCGTTCGCATACATCGGAGTTCCCCTATATTCCCTCCTATGTCGTTTACCTTTTTGTATTTTCTTAGACTCTGGTGTATAGAGATACTAGTTTTTCTTCTGTAGCTTGTGACTTATGATTACCAAGTTTTGGAAACTCTGTGTATACGCTAGTGCTGGGTTAATTGTACATGCCGAACGACATTTTATCATTTTATAGTTATCTGTTGCAGTTTCGTTGTTAAATTTTGTTTTTATTTTTGTTATTCCGAAATTTGTTAGGCTTACTGTCGTAGATACTAGGTGCCATTACGACGTCTTATAGAGGGAGAGTTGGGTCGAGACACCTGTATTGGGTCGTGACACCTGTATGGGAGACGGTGTCGGTCTCCAATTTGAGCCGGGTGAGTCTAGGCTATTGGTTACTGACTTGGTTAAGGATGCTTTGGACACGGTTAAGTTGATTCAGGATCGTCTACGCACGACATAGTCTAGACAGAAGAGTTACGCTGATCGGAAGGTTCATGATGTTGCTTACATGGTAAAAGAGAAGATATTCAGAGTTTTACCCGTGAAGGGTGTTATGAG